>PITA01017882.1:0-15892 GCA_004023965.1 Spilogale gracilis
ACATGATACTCTATGTGGAAAACCCAAAAAATTCTACCCCCAAACTACTAGAACTCATAGAGCAATTCAGTAACATGGCAGGATACAAAATCAATGCAGAGAAATCAGTTGCATTCTTATCCACTAACAATGAAAATATAGAAAGGGAAATCAGGGAATCTATTCCGTTTACTATAGCACCAAAAACCATAAGATACTTAGGAGTAAACCTAACCAAAGAAGTCAAGGATCTGTACTCAAGGAACTACAGAACACTTATGAATGAAATTGAAGAAGACACAAAAAGATGGAAGACTATTCCATGTTCATGGATCAGAAGAATAAACATTGTCAAAATGTCTATACTGCCCAGAGCAATATATACTTTCAATGCCATTCCAATCAAAATTACACCAACATTCTTCAACGCGTTGGAACAAACAATCCTACAATTTATATGGAACCAAAAAAGACCCTGAATCGCTAAGGAGTTGCTGAAGAAGAAAAAGAAAGCTGGGGGCATCACGTTACCTGACTTCAGGCTTTATTACAAAACTGTGATTACCAAGACAGCATGATACTGGCACAAACAGTGTTTTCCTTTGCTGTTTTAGAATTTACAATTTCCTTTTCCAGGTGGACTTTCCTATTGGTTATTCTTTTTATTTTCCTAAATAAATGTAAAGGTACAAAAGCTAAAGCAGAAAAGTGCATAATGATAATGAATCATTAATTTTGGCTAAGTGCAGTTTTATAATAATCAAGGACAAACTATCTTACTTTAGCTTAAGAATGCCAATCCCTATAAACGTAGATGAAGTACTGTCCATAGTAGTTGCCAAACTTAAACTGTTCTCTATCTAAAATAGTTGTCATGTCCAAATAAATGCTGGAGAATAAATGTATTCAATATAGAAAAGCTGTAGTACATTTTGATCTTGGATTCCCTTACTTATTCTAATTTTTGCAGATTTCCTGTTCACCTTTATTCCTACATTCTTATTCTTTATGTTACCATATATTTGTTTTTTTATTTTCATTGTTTTTATTTTTTACTATGTTATGTTAGTCACCATACAGTATGTCATTAGTTTTTGATGTAGTGTTCCAAGATTCATCGTTTATGTATAACACCCAGTGCTCCATGCAATATGTGCCCTCTTCTCAAGAATTTTGTTTTGGATTGAACAAACCCAAGCACTTTTCTACTGTTGTAATCACAAACTGATTCATACAGATGTTGGCAGGTGTGTTATTTACAGTCGTAAAGGGAAAAGAAATATGTTCTATCTTGTTTTTAAGCCACATTAATGAGGTTTGATTGACATAAAAATAGGTGCATATATTTAAGGTATATAAGTTGATTAAAAATTTCTTAGAAAATGCACAAAAGGAAGAAAAGAGAATACAAAGCACCAACCTAGAGCATGTGAACCTGTAAAGATGTTTAGAGGAAGAGGAGCCCATGACTAAGTCAAAGGATAGGATCCATGCAGCAAGGAAGAAAACCAAAAGAGAGTGACTTCAAAAATTCAAAAGATAATCAAAGAAGAGGAAGTAGTCAACATGTTTAATGCTACTAAGAAGTTAAACAGAAGCAGAGGAATGACGCTTTGATGCCACATCCTGCTGGCTGTTAAAAAATATGAAAAAAAAAACAAGTTTAGAGGACAGAAGGTGATGCAAGTTGTGTTGGATGGAGAGGGGAGTAAGTGGAGACAGCTCATTTAAAACAACTTAGGATAAAGTCTTTGCTTTTAAAGAGCAGCAGATATGTGGAACAATCATGGGTTGGGAAATGTAAGAGAGGAAAAGTATTTGTTTGAATTGGAGTATAGTGGAGCACGATGGTATGCTGATGGGAATAACCACTAGAGCAAAAGAATATGAGGATATAAGAGAAACTGATTACCTGCAGGGGTTAGAACTTTTCAAGGGTCAGAATAAAGACTAGATCAACTGGAGATGCTGTCTTTGTTAAAAGTATGACCCACCTGCCCCAGGCTTCATACCCTTACTTAAGGACATGCTGATACTTACATCCTTGAGTGTATGGCCAAATTGAGAATGAAGATATTAGCAAACCAGTATCAGCCAGAGGATCAGGGAATGAGGTTTGAAGTCCACAGATGCAGACTAAGTACTGGAGGTTAATCTAGAATGACTCATTTAAGAGTTGAGAAGTGTATTGGTTCAGGATTATTGTGTGCCACTGCTAGTTCTGGGGCATGTGAGTGAGTTTCTTTGTGTGGTTGTATGTTCAGAGTCCAGGGGGTTGGAGATGTGAAAAGATCCCATTGTTAGGGGGAAAAATCCCTTCAGTGAAGGAGAGAATGGAGGGGACTTTCTCTTCCTCAAGGGGAGAAAAGGGCAGTCCTTGAGATGGAGGAGAAAAGCTAGGAACAGGGATCTACCCAGAGCAGAATCTCCCCAGAAGGCATAACTTTTTGTCAGGGAAGCCGGAGGTGGGTGATTTTCTGTGGGCTCTACGAACACTGATATTTAGTTGTCATTTCCTAGTAGTTTTGTTCCGCATTATAATTGCCTCTAGTGCCTCTAGTTACTTTTCACCTGTCCTTGAAATCTGCAGCTCCCATAATGTCTAGAGTGGTGTTTGGGTGGATTTCAGGAGAAGGGCATCAGGCAAAGCATTGCTTTCCTTGCATTACTGTTCCACTTTGGTCCTACTCCAAGGCAATCTCCTGCTGGACATCCAAACAGAGACCAGCATCCAAGCAGAACTGGGATCCCCTGAGAGGGGTTTGAGACATAGAGAAGTGACTGACAGGTGAATACTGGCAGTGGATATGAAGCAAACTCCCTTGACAAACATAAACTGGGTGTCTTAAAAAGACCCTGAGATCAGGAGAAAGGGAAAGGCTTTGGATTCTGTCCAGGGTGTGTTATTCAATAAGAGTGGAGGTGAGATTCCTCAGTTTTTCGATTGTTTTTTTGTTTTGTTTTGTTTTGCTTTGCTTTGCTTTGTTTTGACTGAGGGATTCCAGGACATGGGAAATGGTGGACAGCTGGGACCCAGGAAAAGAGAGTGAGGCTGGACAAATGGACTTCCAGAGTTATTTAAAATACTGGGAGAGAAGGTAGGGGCAGATGGGACATGCTTTCAAATTTTGTGCTGTCTCTCCTCCCAAACTGGTGCCCTGGGGAGTCTCATATCTTGCCTGGAATCATGCTTGCCCAGACTCTGAAACGGGGAGAACATGCAAGGGAAGAAGTTGGCTACTCTGGAGAAGGGGAAAGGGAAGAGGTATTTCAGTACTTTCGCTATAATCCAAAATCAGGAGACTGGCAGAGACCTCCCTCCTCAGTCTCTCCAAGGCCCTGGTAGAAGAGGGGAGGTGGGGTGGGAAGTAGGGGCCTTATTAACTCGTCTCATGATCTAGGTAGAAGTCTCCCAGGCCAAAGAGGAGAGGAGGAAGTTGTTTGTCCAGAGTGACTCCCCTACTGTGGATCATGGATCTTTTTTGGAAGCAGTACTTCTGAAATCTGGCTGGAACTGAGGTTCATGTCAGAAAATGGGGCTACTGGAACTCCCCCTACCCCCATAATGTGATAGAGGCTACAAGGTAGGACGAGGGGGAGTAGGTTGCGGGGCTGGAATCCTGGACTTCATGGGCTTGGTTTGGAGGTAAAACAAATTATTGATAGGAGGGTGGCTAAGGGGCAAGGAAGCCTAGGTTAATAACCATGTGGGTGCATTATGGGGAGGTAGAATTTCTCAGCTCATACTGGGCCTCTCTGCAATTTCTGTCCTCCTCCACTGGGCATGGGCACAAGGCAAGATGGAACTAAAGAGACTGTGCTTTAAAGTCCCTGAATAGGGGCTTGTGTACCTCAGAGGGAGACACATTTCTCTGCCTTTCTCTTTGTCTCATTCTTAGTCCCTAGACATGACAGGAAGCGGATAGCTTGGTTACCATGGGAACTGAAGCGGAGTGATGCATTGGACTCAGGGAGAAAAGCAGAGGTGGTTCTGACCTAAAGGCCCTAAGGGAAAGAGATTTGAGAAAAGGACTCATAGTGAAAGAATTCACGATTTCCACCAGCAGGTAGTACCCTGCAATTATTATTACCCAGGAAACACACAGGTGCGCTGCGGGCACGCACACCGCCCCCCCTTCCCCCCGTTCTCTGCATCATGCTGCACGTCTACAGGATTCTTGTGGGTGAGACTGTGCTATGACCACTTCAATATACATCATCACCATCTTATGTTTCCCTTCTCACTCCTCCCTCTCTCCTACCTGCCTTGTCTTTCCGTTTCTCTTCCTTCTGTCGTGGCCAAGCCCCTTGCCTCTTCTTTCCCTGCTTAGGTTTTCACTTTGGTCCTCCATTGTTCTGCCCTCTCTTTCCTTCCTTCTTCTCTCTATACTTTGTTCTTCTTCGCACCCTCCCTCTCCTGTCCCCACCCAGGTACTTATGGAGGGACTAAGAATTAATTCATCCCATTATGATCGGACTAATACGGCTATGCATATTGAGCTTTCAGCCGGGTAGGTCTGTGCGTCTGTCATAAGATGCATCACAGACATCATTGTTACATTTGCAAATTATGATAAGTGATATGGAATTAAATATCAAGGAGCTATGACTGAACAATAGGGGAACTAATTTCCATGGTGGGTTCAGTGGAGGGAATGCCATTGGCATTTGGCGTTGTGCCATCCAGCATTCTCTTGTTGCATCCTTAGGTAACTGTCTTCCCCTTAACGTTGGGGGCAACTAGCCTCTTCCATCATTTACAGCACGATGGGACTCTCATGATGGAACCTAGGTGTCCTGCTTTCCACCACCCAAGGTGTGAGCATGAAATCCAACAGGATGCCTATTCACTGAGATCTAACACAGGCCCCAGAACACAGTGAGGAGCTGTTTCATCATGTCGCTGGACACTTGCTGCTCTTTCCAAGTGCCCCAGAGGCACTTTTGTTCAAATCTTTCATCCGTTCCCTTTCTCATTCTTTGTTCTTCCATCTATTCTTCCTTCTGCTCTCCTGGCTAGATCCTTTTTGTTAGACGCCTAACCCTACAAGACAAAAAGGATGGGTGAGGAGACAGCAATTATATAGTAGGAGAAGGTGGAAAGCAGACAGATGAGTGATGTCTGAATTAACGGATTTACAAGCTTTCAGTCCTAACCCACTGGTGAGGAAACCTCCAAAGCAAACAGTCTTTAACCCCCCTCACCAGACCTTCAAACTGTTGGTGCGATTGGCAGTGGCAGGTTCCCCTGCAAGCTAGGGATAATGGTGGGGGTTATAAATTACATGATCGCTCTAAAGTAGAGTTAAGACACATTTAGACACCCAGAACCCCTCTCAGCAACCTCTAGCTGGGCAAATTGCTTTCCCCAAACCCTTGGGAATTTGAGCAAACACTTACTGTCTGGAGGGGATAAGTGGATGATTAATGGACTTTGGGATCTCAGCCTCAGGTGAAGGCAGGCATCCAACCCCCATATAAGGACTTAAGTAAAAAATCTACATAACAGTTTAATTTCTAGCCACATTCCCAACTTGTACAAACCGCTCATTTTTCTTGCCTTTTCTTGCCTTTTCCCATAGATGCAGGAGATCCTTTCCTGAGAAATCAATGCATCACAAGAGGATAGATTCAATAATTACAACAGGCAAAATTCTCTTGAGTTTTCATCTTAGTCAGTTCAAAATATTTTCCAATTTCAACGTGATTTCTTCTTAGAGCCCTGGGTATTCAAGAAGATATTTCTTTACAAACATGTGAGGGATTTTTCTGATGATTTTGGTTATTGATTTATGGCTTAATGGCATGGTGATCAGAAAATATACGAATCACCAAGGAATCAATTCCTTATGTACACTCCTGGAACTCTACTTATTAAACATCTTTCTGTAACTTTTCAGTGGAATACACCACCAAAGGGAATTGCATGAAACATAATGTACCACTCAGTAAATTACAATATCACAAACATGTGAGAAACTACAATCCAGGTCAAGAGATGTGGCATTGCCATCGAACCAAAATCACCCTATGACTTTACCTAGTTACTGTTATGTGCCACCTCCGCAAGTCTAACCAGTGTTTTGACTTGTAACGCTTCAATTGGGCTTGCTTGTGAACTTTGTTGAACGTGATAAATATAATCATTATAGTACATAGTACATATTCTTGTAATCTAGCTTTCTTTTGGCAGCAATGTGATTTTCACTTATGCCTCTTTTTGTTGTTGTTTGTTGGCTGAGTTCATGGATTCTCATTACTGAATACCATTTCAGCTTGTGTAAATATACCACAATATTTTTGTACCTCTTATTTCTGATGGACATTTCAGCAGTTTCCAGTCTCAGAATATTAAAAATGCTACCATGGAGGATACTCATATTCATGTCTTTCAATTCACATGTATATGCATTTAGGGCTATACTGGCTGGATCATCTTTGTTACTTTTGCTTCCCTTATGGCATTGTTTGTAGTGACAGTGGATAACCTCCTTTTTTTCATGATCTCAGAAGGATGGCTTTCAATATTTCATGATCAAGTGAAAAAGTTTTGGAAGGCTTTTATTTTTTAATTTTTTAAAAAAGATTATTTATTTGAGAGAGAGAGAGAGAGAGAGAGAGAGAGAGAGACCGCTCCTGAGTCGGTGGAGAGGCAGAGGGAGAAAATTTTCAAGCAGACTCCCCTCCGAGCCTGGAGTGCAAGACCAGGCTTCTTGATCTCACAACCCACGAGATCATGACCTGACCCAAAACCAAGAGTAGGTTGCTTAACTGACTGAGCCACCCAGGTGCCCCTATTTTTTTAGGCTTTTCAAAGATATTCTGAGTGGTTTAAGGGAGTTCTCTTTTATTTCTAGTTTTCTTAGAGGTTTTTTTTTTATCTTAAATGTGTATTTTTATTTTAAAGAACTTTCCAAAGGATATTGATATATAATTGACATATAAGGTTGTATAAATTTCAATAACATGATGATTCGACACACACATATGTGAAATGATCACTACAATAAAGTTAGTTAACAACTCCTTCATGGCACATAATTATAATAGTTTGGTGAGAAAATGTAAGGTTATTTTTAAGCAAGTTTCAAATTTATGTCACGTTATTGTTAACTATAGTCATCATGCTGAATATTGGAACTCCAAAGCTTTTTCATCTTATAACTGAGAGTCTGCCTCCTTTGCCCAACATCTCCCCACATCCCCCACCTCCCAGCCCTTGGCAAGCACCGTCTGCTGTCTGTTTCTGTATTTGGCTTTGTTTTAGATTCCACCTATAAGTGAGATCATACGGTATTTGTCTTTGCCCATCTGACTTATTTGACATAGCACAATACCCTCAAGGTCCTTCCATGTTGTCACAAATGGCAGTATTTCCCTCGTTCCTATGACGGAATAATATCCCACTATAAAATCTTTTTTATCCGTTCATCTGTCGACAGACACTTAGGTTGTTTCCAAGTTGTGGGTGTTGTGCATAATACGGAAATGAACATGGGGATGCAGATATCTCTTTGAGATGGTGATTTTGTTTCCTTCAGATATAAACTCAGGTGCGGAACTGCTGGGTCATATGGTAGTCTTATTTTCAACTTTTTAAGGAACCTCCATATTGTTTTCCATAGCTCCTGTACCAGTTTACATTCCCACTGACAGTGCACAAGGGTTCCTTTTTGTCCACATTGTTGGATGCTCAGTTTTTAGAAATCAAATTCATGAAATACGTTCTTCTGCATGTATAGGGAATATAACAAGGTTTTCTTCTTCATACACTAATCTAGCAAAATACATTTATTTTTCAAGTGCTAAACCACTGTATTTCTAGAAGAGTCCTGATGTTCTTGTGATATATTATCCTTATGACACATATAACCGGACTTGTTTTCCTAGGGTTTTATTCATGATTTTTCCTTCTATGCTCATGTGAAAGCTTGGCTTGTACACTTCACCTCTTCTAATGTTCTTACAATGTTTAGGTTTCATAGAATGAGATGAGAAATGACTTCTCTTTTTTTCTGTTTTCTGGCAAGTAGGTAGAATTGCCATTATTTCTTCCTAAAATTTTTGTAGAATAAGTTGGTGGGGTCATCAGAGTATGGACATTGTTTTGTTGTTGTTGTTTTCTTCAGATTTCACACATTTAGTATTTTGAGGACAATTTGTTGTTTTTGTGTCATTTATCTTTTCTTGAAGTTTGTACATTATATCTAAACCTTCAGATTTGTTTGCATACAGCCGCTCATGATTTCACGTAATGATGCTGTAATATCTTTATTGTCCATAGCTATGGCTCCTCCTTTTTTCCAGAGATTGGTTTTTATTATTTTTTATATTTATTTTTTAATTATTTATTTTATTTTTTCAGTGTTCCAAGATTCATTGTTTATGTCCCACACCCAGTGCTCCATGCAATTTGCGCCCTCAATACCCACCACCAGACATTGGTTTTTAGATGACTCTTCTCTTTTCCCTTCAGGCCCACAAGGATGATGATCAACTGTGTTGTCCTCCCAAAGAACCAACTTTGGCTATTTTGTTTTATCTTTAACTTATTAATGATGTTATCCTTATTGCATTTCTTCTGCTTTCTTTGAGTTTGATCTGCTGTTCTATTACATTTGTGAAATCGGTGTGCAGGTTATTTTTACTGCCTTTTCTTTTTCTGTAGTATGCACATTAAAGCATTATCTCACAAATTTTCATTAATATTCTGTTAAAATGTATGTATTTTAAATCTCATCAACATTTTCTTCTCGAGCTCTGGGTTAAATATCCTCTAAGGAGGGATATTTCTTTTTAAAAAAATTATTTATGTATTTTTTATTGTTACTTAAATTTTTTTTCCAGTGTTCCAAGATTCATTCCCCATTCCCCACACCCAGTGCTCCGCGCAACAGGTGCCCCCAGTACCCACCACCAGGCTCTCCCATCCCTCCACCCCCCTCCCTCCAAGTCCCTCACTTTGTTTCTGTGTCCAAAGTCTCTGTTGTTTCATTTCTCTCCCTGGATTACCCTACTTCCCATTAGGGAGGGATATTTCTTAATTTAAAAGCCCATGGGGAATTTTCTGTTATT
The DNA here is from genome assembly GCA_004023965.1 of Spilogale gracilis. Lineage (NCBI taxonomy): Eukaryota > Metazoa > Chordata > Mammalia > Carnivora > Mephitidae > Spilogale > Spilogale gracilis. The sequence goes on from PITA01017882.1 coordinate 9,055, forward strand.
ACTGGTTACTAATTTAAAACTTCATGGCTTTGTAGTCAGGGAATCTACTCTCCTTTTATTTTTTTAAAGATTCTATTTGTTTATTTGACAGGGAGAGAGACAGCGAGAGAGGGAACAGAAGCAGGGGGAGGAAGAGAGGGAGAAGCAGGCTTCCCATTGAGCAGGGAGCCCAGTGAAGGGCTGGATCCCAGGAGCCTGGGATCATGACCCGAGCTGAAGGCAGACGCTTAACCTGAGCCACCCAGAGGCCCCACGGAATCTAGTCCTAGTTATTTAATGGTCTCACAATTTGCTGAGATCCAGGGCGCCTCTGTGGCTCAGTTGGTTAAGCATCTGCCTTCTGCTTGGATTATTGTCCCAGGGTCCTGGGATCAAGTCCCGCATCGGGCTCTCTGCTCAGCGCAGAGCCTGCTTCTCCCTCTCCCTCTGCTTGCTGCTCTGCCTTCTTGTGCATTCCTCTATCTCTCTGTCAAATACATAAATAAAATCTTAAAATTTTTTTTGCTGAGACATGCTTTATGGTCAACATGTAGACAGTTTTGGGAAATATCATAGCACATGAAAAGACTTCGTATCCTGCCATTGTTGAGTGGGCTGATATAAATATATTCATTCAACGAGGCCAGGCTTAGCCCCATACCAAGACCAAATAAAGACACCACAATAAAAGAGAACGAATGTCTCTGGTGAACATAGATGCAAAAATCCTCAACAAAACACTAGCAGACCGAATCTCACAATCCATTAAAGAAATCATTCGTCACGATCAAGTGGGATATATATTCCCAGGATGCAAAAATGGTCCAATATTTGCAAATCAATCAACATGATACATCAAATCAATTAAGAGAATGTTTAAAAGCCATATGATCCTTTCAACAAATGCAGGGAAAGAAGACATTTAGCAAACTACAACATCCATTCAGGATAACAACCCTCAACAAAGTGGGTCTAGAGGGAACATATCTCAACAAAATAAAGGACTTCTATGAAAAACCCATAGTCAGCATCGCACTCAGTGGGAAATACTGGAAGAGTTTCCCCTAAAGTCAGGAACAAGATGAGGATGTCCACTCTCACCACTTTTATCCAACACAGTACTGGAAGTCCTAACCACAGCAATCAGACAACAAAAGGAAATAAAAGGCCTCCAAATCCACAAGGAAGAAGTAGAACTACCATATTTGTAGAAGACATGATAGAGTATATGGAAAGCCCAAAAGACTCCATCAAGAATCTGCTAGAACTAACAAACAAATTCAGTAAAGTCCCAGGATACAAAACTAATGTACAGAAATCTGCTGCATTTCTATACACTAATAATGAAGCTGCAGAAAGAGAATTTGGGAAAACCATCCCATTTACAATTGCACCAAAAAGAATAAAATAACTAGGAATAAATGTAACCAAAAAGGTGAAAGACCTATACTCTGAAAACTACAAAATGCTGATGGAGGAAATTGAAGAGGACACCAAGAAATGGAAAGACATCCCATGCTCATGGATTGGACTAACAAATATTGTTAAATGTCTATACTACCCAAAGCAATCTACAGACCTAATGCCATCCATCCCAAACAAAACTCCAACAGTGTTTTTTTACAGAACTAGAACGAAAGAAATCCTAAAATTTATATGGAACCACAAGGGACTGCAGATAGCTGAAGTAACCCTGAAAAAGAAAAACAAAACTCTACTGGTGGTATCACAGTTCTAAAATTCAAGTTCTATTACAAGGAGGTAGTAATCAAAACAGTATGGTACTGGCACAAAAATAAGAGACATCTATCAGTGGAACACAATAGAGAGTGCAGAAATTAACCCACACTTATATGGTCAATTAAAGTATGACAAAAATGGTGAGAGTATAAAATGTGGAAAAGACAGTCTGCTCAAGAAATGCTGTTGGGAAAACTGGACAGATACATGCAAAAGAATGAAACTGGACTGTTTTCTTATAGCATACACAAAAATAGATCAAAGTGGATTAAACACCTAAACGAGAGAACTGGAACCATAAAAAAAATGCTACAAGAGAGCACAGGCAGTGATTTCTGTGACATCAGTCAGAGCAACATTTTTCTAGATATGTCTCCTGAGGCAAGGGAAACAAAAGCAAAAATAAACTATCGGGACTACATCAACACCAAAAGCTTCTGCACAACAAAGGAAATGATAAACAAAACTAAAAGGCAACCTACTGTATGGGAGAAAATATTTGCAAATGCTCTATCCAATAAAGGGTCAATAGCCAAGATCTACAAAGAACTTCTACTAATCAACACCCCAAAACCAAATTTAAAAATCCAATTTAAAAATGGGCAGAAGACACAAATAGACATTTCTCCAAAGAAGACATCCAGGTCCCAACAGATACATGAGAAGATGCTCAACATCACTGATCATCAGGGAAATGCCAATCAATATCACCTCACACTTCTCAAAATGGCTAAAATCAACAGCACAGAAACAACAGATGTTGGTGAGGATGTGGAGAAAGGGGAACCTTCTTGCGCTGCTGGTGGGAGTGCAAACTGGTACAGCTGCTGTGGAAGATAGTATGGGGGTTCCTTAAAAAGTTAAAAGTGGGACTACCATATGATCTAGCAATCAGACGATTGGATATTTACACAAAGCATACAAGAACACTAATTCAAAGGGATCCTTAGCCCACAGTTACATGGGTAATAAAGCTATGTTTATTGCAGAATTACACACAATTGCCAAATTATGGAAGCAGCAAAGGAGCATAGGAAACAAAAGAGCAAAGGAAAAAGAGAGAGAGAGAGAGAGAGAGAGAGAGAGAGAGAGAGAGAGAGAGAGAGAGAGAAACCAAAAACAGACTCTTCATTATAGAGAACAGACGGATGGTTACCACAGAGAAATTCGATGAGGGGAGGGTAACAATAGGTGATGGGGACTAAGAGCACACGTAGCCATGATGAGCACTGTGTAACGTACGGAACTGTGGAATCACTATATTGTACACCTGAAACGAACATGAGAATGTATGTTAACTACACTGCAATTCAAATTTGAAAAAATTATAAATATATAGCCAAGTTTCCTCCTTGTATTTTTCAAATCTTTTATACCTTTGCAATTTTTGTCAGTATGTCCTCTCAGTTACTGAGAAAAGTGTTAGAAAACCTCCCACTGGGGCGCCTGGGTGGCTCAGTGGTTAAGCATCTGCCTTCGACTCAGGTCATGATCCCAAAGTCTGGGGATTGAGCCCCACATTGGGCTCCCTGCTCAGCGGGAAGCCTGCTTCTCCCTCTCCCTCTCTCACTCCGCCTGCTTGTGCTCCCTCTCCAGCTGTGTTTCTCTCTGCCAAAGAAATTCTAAAAAAATCTTAAAAAAAATCCACCTCCCACTATGATTATGAATTCACATATATGTCCTAGCTGCTCTGTCAAGGTTTGTGTTGTATTGTTGAGACTGTGTTATTGAGTGCAAACAGGCTCATAATTTTTATTTCCCTGGTGAGTTGGATCTGTTATGATTATGGAGTATCCATCTTTATCTATTGTAATAGAAAACTTTTTGCCTAAAAGGCCAAAGTTTCTGATGTAAATAGAGGTATATCAGCTTGTCTTTATTAATATTTTAAGCTGTATGTTTTTCTAATTTGTAATGTTGAAATTTTCCATGTAGTTACAGCTGAAGTACACCTTTGTAGGCAGCATATGGTTGATTTCTGTCTTCTTCTCCTACTTACCCCTCCCTCATCCTCCTTTCCCTCCTCATCCTTCTGCCTCAGGACTGTTAACCTTTGTCTTTTAATTGGAATATTTGCCTTTAAAGTGATTATTGATGCATTCAGATTTCTATCTACCATCTTACTATTTTCTATTTCTCCTGCTTATCTGTGCTCATTTATCTCTTAGCTTTTTGTCTTCTTTTGGATGAATTTTTAAAAATTTGTCCATTTTCCACCTCTATCACCTTGATAGTTATTCACCTTTTCATTGTTCTTTTAGTGGTTATATGGAGACTACTACCTGTGATTTTAACTTGTCAAAGTCTAATATAAATTGATCCTTTCATGTCATCACAGAAAATGTAACTACTTAGAACACTTAGTGCACATTTACCCTCTCCTTACTTTAATATCATGGCTGCCAATTTAATCATTCATAGATAGACACACACAAACACACATGGTTTTAATTTCAAAAGACATTATTATTTTGAGTATCATTTTATAAAACCACTATCCCTTTAATATACCCACAGATATTTCCTCTATGTCCCTCTTCTTTACTTCCCTATCTTTAGGTTTGATCAGGGGTGGTTCTTTTTCTGCTTAGAGAATACACACTTATGTATTTCCTTTAGAGTGGATGTGCTGGCAAAACCTCCCTTTTCTAATTTAGATTAATAGATTTTAATGTTTAGCTTGGTTTTGTGCTTAGAATTGTTCAGAAAGTAGAGTGTTTCTGCATACTCCTTCTCCCCACCACCTGCAGTCTGCTCTTGGTTTCCCTATCATTTACGTCTTCTATTTCTGTGGTCCATCCGTTACAAGTGACGAACCAATCAACATTGATTTGTGATTATTAAAATCCGTAGTTTACATCCTGGTTCCCTCTTTGTGTTGTACTTTTGACAAATGTATAATGACGGGTCTATCATTACTGTAAAGTAGAGAATACTTTCATTGTCCTAAGGCTCCCTTTTGCTCCATTTATCCTTCCTTCCTTCCTTCACTCCCCCCAAATCCTGGCAAACACTGATCTTTTTAGGGATTTCATAGACTTGCCTTTTCCAGAATATCATATGTGGTAGTTGGCATCATACAGTAGGTAGCTTTTTCAGATTGTCTTCTTCCGTGTTGCAACATGCTTTTAAGATTCTTTTAAGATCCTGTCTCTTTGCAGCTTGGTAGCTCTTTTGTTCTTGCCGCTAAATATGGACATTACGTGGGTGCACCACAGTTTATCCACTTACCTATTGCAGGTCATCTTCTTTCAGCTTTATTGAGCTATGGTTGACAAGTAATGATTGCATATATTTAGGTGATACAATGTAATGATTTGATAAACACAGTGGAATGACTACCGTGATCAGAAGAATGAACATAGTTCCTTCTTTTTTGGTGGTGAGAACACATGGTATGTAATCTCTCAGGAATTTTCAAGTATATAATACACTGTTATTTACTACAGTCACCATGCTGTAATGATTGCATCCAAGTTTTAGCGATTATGAATAAAGCGGCTATCAATTTTTGTGTGCAAGATGTAGAATGGACAAATGTGTTCGACTCACTTCGATAACTACCAAGAAGCATGATGGTTCGATCACATAATAGGAATAATAGGAATATGAAACTTCCATTGTTTTGTTTGTCTGAAAATGTCTTTATTTCCCCCTTCATCTTGAAGGGTATTTTTTTCCTGGTTACAGAGCCCCAAGTTGGCAGGTATAGTCTATCAGTACTTTGAATGTATCATCCTACAGACTTCTGGGCTCTCTCAACTTCCTTGTTTATATTGAAAGTCAATTGTCACTCCCACTGTCCTGTTCTGAAGCCCATGCTTTGCTTTACCCTGGTTGTTTTCACGATGTTCTCTTTCTTTGCTTCGCTTTGCTTTGTTTGTTTGTTTGTTGTTTGACAATGTAAGTTTAAAAGATGTTTACTTTAGAATTATCTTGCTTGGGATAGTTAGTCTTCCTTGAGTCTTGAGCAAGCTGTTATTCATCAGCTTTGGAAACACCACATGCTTATCTGTTCAAATATTGCCTAGGCAGTTTTCTCCGCCATCCCATCACTTCACTCCAGTTAGAATGTTACACCTGTGTTAGCCTCTGTATCCACTGATTCTCTTCCCATCCATTCTGTATTTTCTATCATCTTTTGTCTCTATGTTTTATTCTGGATATTTTTATCTGATCCATCATCTAATGCACTAATCTTTCCTCATCATGTGTTACCCGTTGAAAATGTATCCAATACAGTTTTGCTTTCAGATATTTTTTATATGTAAAACATCTGTTCTGTTTATTTTTTGTTTTGTTGAGACACACGTTACATTCAATAAACTATACCTATATAAGTGTACAGCTTGGTGATTTTTGACCAACTGAAACATGTGTTTAACTACTGCCAATATCGAGATAGAGCATTTGCAGTGCCCAGCAAAGTGCCTTCCTGTGCCTTCCAAGTCATTTTCCTGGTCCCACCTCCAGCTTTGGGCAACCATCAAGCTCTCCTTGATTCATTTGAGTTTTAACTTCTCAAGAATTATATGCCAAATGAATCAGACAGCATGCAGTATAGGCTTTCCAGTCTTCCGTGTAATACTTTTGATAGGCCCAAGCATTGTGTTGGCAGTTGGTTCCTTTTTGATACTTTGTATGGATATTATACATTTTGCTATCCATTGACCAACTGATGAACATCTGGGATGTTTTTGGTTTGGGGACATTATGAATAAAGCTGCTACCAACATTCACATATGGGTTTGGTGTGGGCATATGCTTTTTCTTTTTCTGAATTAAATACTTAGGGGTGAAATGACTGCACTACATGGTATTTGCATGCCTAACTTAGTAAGAAACTGCCAGGATTTTTGAAAACTGCCTAGCCTTTACACTAACATGGATGAAAACCATAGTGGCTCCACCTTACCAGGCCTTGTCATCACTGTCAGCCATTTGGATATAGCCCCTCTAGGAGTTGTGGTGTGCTATCTCCTTTCAGATTTAAGTTTTATTTTCTTGTTGACTAATAAATTTAAACAACTTTGCATGTATTTAATTACCTTACATGTATTGTCTTTAGGGAAATGTCTGTGCAACTATTTTGTCTATGTTTAAAACAAGTTATGTGTTC
>PITA01017882.1:15992-42178 GCA_004023965.1 Spilogale gracilis
CAGAATGGCCAAAATTAACAAGACAGAAAACAACAAGTGTTGGAGAGGCTGCGGAGAAAAGGGAACCCTCTTACACTGTTGGTGGGAATGTAAACTGGTGCAGCCGCTTTGGAAAACAGTGTGGAGATTCCTTAAAAAATTAAAGATAGAGCTACCCTATGACCCTGCAATTGCACTACTGGGCATTTACCCCAAAGATTCGGGCGTAGTGAAAAGAAGGGCCATATGCACCCCAATGTTCATCGCAGCGATGGCCACAATCGCCAAACTGTGGAAAGAGCCAAGGTGCCCATCCCATCAACAGATGAATGGATAAAGAAGATGTGGTACATATATACAATGGAATACTATGCCTCCATCAGAAAGGATGAATATCCAACTTTTGTAGCAACATGGACTGGACTGGAAGAGATTATGCTGAGTGAAATAAGCCAAGAAGAGAAATTCAAGTATCGCATGGTTTCACTTACTTGGGGTGCATGAGGGGTAACCTGGAGGACAGTGCGAGAAGGAAAGTAAATGGGAACTAGGGTAATCTAGGGAGGGAAACGAAACAACAGCGACTTTGGACACAGAAACAAACTGAGGGACTTGGAGGGAGGGGGGTGGAGGGATGGGAGAGCCTGGTGGTGGGTACTGGGGACACCTAAAGCATGGAGCACTGGGTGTGGGGAATGGGGAATGAATCTTGAAACACTGGGAAAAAAAATTTAGTAACAATAAAAAAAAAACAAGTTATGTGTTCCCTTGATTGACTTGAAAGAGATTTTTATATATACAGATATACAAGAAGATTCTATATTATGTAAGTGTTCTCCCTCTGTGGGACTGGATTATCTTTTCTTTCTTTTTAAAAAATTAATTAGTTGATTGATTTTTACTCTGTCATGTTAGTCACCATACAGTACATCATTAGTTTTTGATGTAGTGTTCCATGATTTATTGTTTGCATATAGCACCCAGTGCTCCGTGCAATCCGTGCCCTCCTTAATACCCATCACCAGGCTCACCCATCCCTGCACCACCCTCCCCTTTAAAACCCTCACTCAGCCTTTTTCTCGGAGTGGCTTTGATTTGAATGTCTCTGATGGCTAATGGTGATGACGACTTTTTCAAGTGTCTGTTAGCCATTTGTATGTCTTCTTTGGAGAAGTGCTCACATCTTCTGTCCATTTTTTTGACTTGATTATCTGTTTTTTGGGTGTTGAGTTTGAGAAGTTCTTTATAGATCTTGGATACCAGCCCTTTGTCTGTAGTGTCATTTGCAAGTATCTTCTCCCATTCTGTGGGTTGCCTCTTTGTTTTGTTGACTGTTTCCTTTGCTGTACAGAAGCTTTTTAACTCCCTGAGGTCCGAAAAGTTCATTTTTGCTTTTGTTTCCCTTGCCTTTGGAGACGTGTCTTGAAAGAAGTTGCTGTGGCCTAGGTCGAAGAGGTTACTGCCCGTGTTCTCCTCTAGGATTTTGATGGATTCCTGTCTCACATTGAGGTCTTTCATCCATTTCGAGTTTATCTTTGTGTATGGCATAAGAGAATGGTCTAGTTTCATTCTTCTGTAGATAGCTGCCCAATTTTCCCAGCACCAGAAATTAGTTGCTTTCTTATACACTGACAATGAAACTGTAGAAAGAGAAATTAGATAATTGATTCCATTTACAATAGCACCCAAACCCATAAGCTACCTTGGAACAAACCTAACTAAAGAAGTAAATGTTCCGTACTCTAAGAACTACAAAACACTCATGAAAGAAATTGAAGAAGATGCAAAACGATGGAAAAACAGTCCATGCTCATGGATCCGAAGAATAAATATCATTAAAATGACTATGCTGCCCAGAGCAATCTATACTTTCAATGCCATCCCAACCAAAATACCAACAGCATTGTTCAAAATGCTGGAACGAACAACCTTAAAATTTGTATGGGACCAGAAAAGGCCCTGAATCGCCAAGGAAATGTGGAAAAAGAAAAACAATGCTAGGGGCATTACATTGCCTGATGTCAAGCTATATTACAAACCTGTGATCACCAAGACAGCACGGTACTGGCACAAAAACGGACACATCGACCAATGGAACAGAACAGAGAGCCCAGATATGGACTCTCAACTCTATGTTTTTCTTTTCTTCTTTTTTAAATTTAAATTCAATTAAATTCAAAGATGTAGTACTGCACTGGGTTTTGATATAATGTTCAATGATTCATCCATTTAATATAACACCCATTGCTCCTCACATCACCCAGTTACCCTACCTCCCCACCATCTCCCTTTCTGCAACCCTCAGTTTGTTTCCTGGAGTCAAGAGCCTCATAAGGTTTGTCTCCCTCTCTGATTTCTTCCCATTCAATTTCCCCCGCTACTCCTGTTGTCCTCTGCACTATTCCTTATGTTCCACATATGAGTGAAACCATATGATAATCGTCTTTCTCTGCTTGACTTATTTCTCTTAGCATAATAGCCTCCAGTTCCGTCCATGTCAGTGCAAATGGTGAGTGTCCATCCTTTCTGATGGCTGAGTAATATCCCATTGTATATCTGAATTACGTCTTCTTTACCCATTCATCCATTGAAGGACAGCTCGACTCCTTCCACATTTTGGCTATTCCAGTGGACATTGCTGCTATGAACATTGGGATACATGTGCTCCTTCATTTCACTACATCTGTATCTTTGGGGTAAATTCCCAGTAGTGCAACCCTACGATGCATCAATTGTACTACCGGATTTTATTTTCTTAACAAGACCTTCCAAAGGGCAAGTTTTAATTTGCCTTTTGAATTTTTTTATACAGTCAGTTTACCATTGTTTTCTTTCTTTTTTCATGCTTTTTGTGCTGTAGGAAGTCTGACCTAACTCAAGTTAACAGTTTTTTCTTCTGTTACCATAACAAGTTTTATATGCTTATTATCCATTTGGGGTTATATTTGCATGTGATTTGAGGTAATGTGAAATTCTACATACATACTCAACATTTCTTCAATATTTGTTGAAAGCAAGTTTTCCCTCTATGGATCACATGAGCTCCATTTTTGAAAATCAATTGCCCGTACATGTGTACATCTATTTCTGGACTTCTAGTTGTTTTTCATTTATTTATATGCCTATATTTATGCTAGTACCACACTATCTTGAAGACTATAGCTTTATAGTAACTTATGAAGTTAGGCGGCATGAGAAATCCAAATATATGCTTCTCTTTCTCGATTATTTTGGCCATTTGAATCCTTTGTATGCCAGCAAAAGTTGTATAATCACCTTGCTGCTTTTTAGTCATTTGAACCGCTATGAATCAATAGGTCCGTGTGGGGAGACCATACATCTTGACATTATTGAGTCTTAAAATCTATGCGCATCATCTGTCTTTTCCTTCATTGAGATTGTTGCAAATTTCTCTCAACAATGCTGATTGTGTTACGTTTTGCAGCTTCACATGTATTTTGTTAGAGTCACCCTGAGGGGTCCATGTTTTGCATGTATTGTAAATGATACTTTTGATTCCAATTGTTTGTATTTAGAATAGATAAGTATAATCTATTTTTGTTTATTGACCTCATGTCCTGCAACCTTGCTTATCTCACTAGCAGTAGATGTAAACATTTTTTTAAACTTTAAATTTCTTTTATTTTTTTCAGTGTTCCAAGATTCATGGCCCATGCCCCACACCCAGTGCTCCATGCAATAGGTGCCCTCAGTACCCACCACCAGGCTCTCCCATCCCCCCACCCCCCTCCAAGTCCCTCAGTTTGTTTCTGTGTCCAAAGTCTCTCGTGTTTCGTTTCTCTCCCTAAATTACCCTACTTCCCATTTCCTTTCCTTCTCCTACTGTCTTCTATATTACCCCTTATGCACCACAAGTAAGTGAAACCATGTGATACTTGACTTTTTCTACTTGGCTTATTTCACTCAGCATAATCTCTTCCAATCCAGTCCATGTTGTAAACATTTTTAAAAAGAATTTTCTTTTAGGACTTTCTATGTATATGATCACGTCATCCATGAATAAAGACAATTTTACTTCTTTCTTTCCACATTGTATGCCTTTTTAATTTTTTTTTTCAAATCCTGCCTTAACGCACTAAGCCAGAGTGCCAATCTGTGCTGATTAGGAGGGGTGAGAGATCTTAGGGGGAAGCTTTCACTTTTTAACCATGAAGTATATTTTTGGAGCACCTGGGTGGCTCAGGTGGTTAAGCATCTGCTTTTGGCTCAGGTCATGTTCTCCAGGTCCTGGGATTGCGTTCCTGGCTCAGGCTCAGCGGGGAATCTGCTTCTCCCTCTGCCTCTCCCCCTTGCTCCTCACCTCCAGTGAATACATAAAATCTTTAAAACAAACAAACACACAAACAAAACAATGAAGTATGTTTTAGATGACCCTTATCAGGTTGAGGAAGTTTTCCCCCTTCCTGGTTTCCAGGTAATTTTTAATCTGAATAGATGTTAAACTTTGTTAAATGCCTTTTCTGAAGTATATGACTATCACATTGCAGCTATCACAAATGACCATATACTTTATGGCTTAAAACAACACAAATGTGTTATCCTACAGCTCTGGAGGTCAGAAGTCTAAAATGGGTCTCACACGGCCATTGGCCAATATGTGTGCCTACGGAGTTATGTTCTTCTGAGACCCCTAGGGGAGAAATCGTTTCTTGCTTTTCTTATGTTCTAAAGGCCATGTCTATTCCTTGGCTCCTGCTCCTTTCTCCATATTCAAGGCCAGCAGCATAGCATCTTCTAATCACTCTTCTCCCTGACCTCTACTCCTGTTTTCACATCTCTCTTCACCGTGGTGTTCCTGCTCCCCCCTTATAAGGACCTTTGTAATTGCCTTGGTCCACCCGGATCATCCAGGATAATCTCCACACCTCATGATCCTCAACTGAATCACATCTGCAAAGCACCTTCTGCCATGGGAAGCAACATATTTACAGCTTACGGGGTTTAATACATGAATATATCTGGATACCGTTATTCTGCTTATGACATGCATCTGTTCAGATGATGTTATGATTCTCTCGATAGATTACAAGTCTATTAATATCATTTTATTTTTGAATATATTTTCTCATAATGCCTTTGTCTGGTTGTGCCACAAGGACACTTCCAGCTTCACAGAATGAATGGAGAAGTATTCCTTCTTCATTTTTTCTGACAGAATTGTATAAATTTGGTGCTATTTCTTCCTGAACTACTTGGAGAACACACCAGCGGGGCCAACTGTGCCTGGAGTTTCCTCTGTGCGAAGGTTTTTAGCCACAGATTGTTTCTTTAAGAGATATAAGGGTATTCCAGCATTCTGTATTTTCTTGTATGAACTTTGGTAGACTGCATCTTTGAGAAAATTTGTCCATTTTATCTACGTTGTCAATTATTTTGGTAAGGAAGGTGTTTATAGTGTTCCCTTATGATTGCTTTAGTAGTTCTGCACTCTAAAGTCATGTCCCCTCTATTATTCCTAATAATAATATTATTATTATTATTATTATTAGCATCTTAACTGCTTTTTCTTGATTAGTCTACATAGAGTTGTATCAATTGTATTCTTGATTAGTCTACATAGAGTTGTATCAATTGTATTAACCCTTTCAATGAACCAGCTATTGGTTTCATTCCATTTTTCTCTGTTGTTTGTTTTCTATTTCCTTGATATCCTTAAATTTTTTTTATTTAAATTCAATTTAGTTAACCTACAGTGCATTATTAGGTTGAAGGGTAGAATTCAGCGATTCATCAGTTGCATAAAACACCGGGTGCTCATTATGTCAAGCGCCCTCCTTAATGCCCATCACGCAGTTACCCCTTCCCCCCATGCGCCTCTCCTCCAGCAACCCTCAGTTCCTTCCCTAGAGTTAAGAGTCTCTTATGGTTTGCTTCTCTCTCTGTTTTGCTCATGTAATTTTTTCCTCCCCTCCCCCTGTGTTCAGCTTTCTATTTCTTAAATTCCACATATGAACATCAGCTTCTGATGGCCGTTTTGCTTCCTTTCTTCTACTTCCTCTCACTTCATTTTTAACATCTTTTTGTAGCACCTTAGTTTTGTATTTTATTGATGTTAAACCTTTCTTCTTTCCTAATATAAATGCAGAAAGCTACAATTTTCTCTCTCAGTCATGGGTTAGCTGAATCACACAAAAGTCTACATGATACTCCCATGATAACCCATGATAAGCTCCTGCTTCGTGCATGTTCCGTGTGCTTTTAAAGAAAGTTGGATTATACTGCTATTGGGTGGAATGAACTATAATTAAGTCGAGTTATCTGAGAGTGTTGTTCAAGTCTTCTTATTTTGTTGGTTTTTCTTTTTTTTATCTTTTCTCAGTGTTCCAAGATTCATTGTTTATGCCGCACACCCAGTGCTCCATGCAATACGTGCCCTCAGTACGCACCCCCGGGTTCTCCCATCCACCCCCCACTCCAAGACCCTCAGCTTGTTTCTGAGTCCAAAGTCTCTCATGTTTCGTTTCCCTCCTCAAATTACCCTACTAACCATTTCCTTTCCTTCTCCTACTGTCCTCTATATTACCCCTTATGCAACACAAGTAAGTGAAACCATGTGATACTTGATTTTCTCTACTTGGCTTATTTCACTCAGCATAATCTCTTCCAGTTCAGCCCAAGTCGCAACAAAAGTTGGATACTCATCCTTTCTGATGGAAGCGTAATATTCCATTGTATATATGTACCATATCTTCTTTATCCATTCATCTGTTGAAGGGCACCTTGGCTCTTTCCACAGTTTGGTGATTGTGGCCATTGCTGCAGTGAACGTTGGGGTACATATGGCCCTTCTTTCCACTACATCTGTATCTTTGGGGTAAATGCCCAGTAGTGCAATTGCAGGGTTATAGGGTAGCTCAATTTTTAATTTTTTAATGAATCTCCACACTGCTTTCCAAAGCGGCTGCACCAACTTGCATTCCCACTAACAGTGTAAGATGGTTCCCCTTTCTCCCCAGCCTCTCCAACACTTGTTGTTTCCTGTCTTGTTGATTTTGGCCATTCTGACTGGTGTGAGGTGGTATCTCAGTGTGGTTTTGATTTGAATTTCCCTGATAGTTAGTGATGATGAACATTTGTTCTTCTGTCTATTAGCCATTTGTGTGTCTTCTATAGAGAAGTGTCTCTTCATGTCTTCTGCCCATTTTTTGATGTGTACATCTTCTTTTTGGATGTTGAGAGTTTGAGTAGTTCTTTACAGATCTTGAATACCAGCCCTTTCTCTGTAGTGTCATTTGCAAATATCCTCTCCCATTCTGTGGGTTGCCTCTTTGTTTCGTTGACTGTTTCCTTTGCTGTGCAGAAGCTTTTTATTTTGATGAAGTCCCAAAAGTTCATTTTCACTTTTGTTTCCTTAGCCTTTGGAGACGTGTCTTGAAAGAAGTTGTCAATTTGCCGATGTCAAAGAGGTTACTGCCTATGTTCTCCTCCAGGATTTTGATAGATTCCTGCCTCACGTTGAGGTCTTTCATCCATTTTGAGTTTGCCTTTGTGTGGTGTAAGAGAATGGTCTAGTTTCATTCTTCTATACATAGCTGCCCAATTTTCCCAGCACCATTTATTGAAGAGACTGTCTTTTTTCCACTGGATATTTTTTCCTGCTTGGTCAAAGATGATTTGCCCATAGATTTGTGGGTCCATAGCGGGAGTCTCTACTCTGTTCCATTGGTCTATTTGTCTGTTTTTGTGCCAGCACCACGCTGTCTTGGTGATCACAGATTTGTAATAAAGCCTGAAATCAGGTAATGTGATGCCCCCAGCTTTCTTTTTCTTCTTCAACAATTCCTTAGCAATGCGAGTCTTTTTTGGTTCCATATAAATTTTAGGATTGTTGGTTCCAATGCTTTGAAAACTGTTGGTAGAATTTGATCAGGATGGCATTGAAGGCATAGATTGCTCTGGGCAGTATAGACATTTTAACAATGTTTAGTCTTCTGATCCATGAGCATGGAATGCTCTTCCATCTTTTTTTTTTTTTTTTTTTGCCTTCTTCAATATCTTTCATGAGTGTTCTGTAGTTCTTCAAGGACAGATCCTTAACTTCTTTGGTTAGATTTATTCCTAGGTATCTTATGGTTTTTGGTGCTGTAGTAATCGGAATCGATTCTCTGATTTTCCTTTCTATAGTTTCATTGTTAGCATATAAGAATGCAACTGATTTCTGTGCATTGATTTTGTATCCTGCCACATTACTGATTTGTTGCATGAGTCCTAGTAGTTCGGCGGTAGAGTCTTTTGGGTCTTCCACATAGAGTATCATGTCATCTGCAAAGAGAGAGAGTTTGACTTCTTCTTTGCCAAGTTGAATACGTTTTATTTCTTTCTGTTGCCTGATTGCTGTTGCTAGGACTTCTAACACTATGTTGAACAGTAGTGGTGAGAGTGGGCATCCTTGTCTTGTTCCTGATCTCAGAGGGAAGGCTGTCAGTTTTTCCTTGTTGAGAATGATATTCGCTGTGGGTTTTTCGTAGATAGATTTTATGAGGTCGAGGAATGTTCCCTCTATCCCTTTACTTTGAAGAGTTTTGGTCAGGAACGGATGTTGTATTTTTTGAAATGCTTTTTCTGCATCAATTGAGAGTACCATGTGGTTCTTCTCTCTTCTCTTATTGATTCGTTCTATCACAGTGATTGATTTGTGAGTGTTGAACCACTCTTGCATCCCTGGAATAAATCCCACCTGGTCATGGTGGATAATCTTTTTAATGTATTGTTGGATCCTCTTAGCAAGGATCTTGTGGAGAATCTTGGCATCCATATTCATCAGAGATATTGGTCCAAAGTTCTCCTTTTTGATGGGGTCTTTGTCTGGTTTGGGGATTAGAGTAATGCTGGCTTCATAGAACGAGTCTGGAAGTTTTCCTTCTGTTTCTACTTTCTGAAAGAGCTTCAGGAGAATAGGTGCTATTTCTTCTTTGAATGTTTGGTAGAATTTCCCAGGGAATCTGTCAGGTCATGGGCTCTTGGTTTTTTGGGAGTTTTTTGATCCCTGCTTCGATCTCGTTACTAGATATTGGTCTATTCAGATTGTCAATTTCTTCCTGTTTTATAGTTATCGACCTTCTTTCTATTTGCTATATCAAAATCTAAGAGAATTTTTGAAATTTCCAACTATTAAATAGATTTGTCTCTATGTCTTTTAAGTTTTATCAGTTTTCACTCTATGAAATTTGAAGTTCTATTTTCCAGGGCACCTGGTGATTGTCATGCTTTCCTGATTAATTGATGCTTTTATCATCGTTAAATATCCCTGTGTATCATGAGTAATACTCCTGGTCCTAAAGAATTTTTTTTCCTGGTCCTAAAATTCAACTTAGCCATTATCAGAACTTTTTTCCCCTTGCAATTTATGTCCCCATGGCACCTCTTTTTCAACCCTTTTGCCTTTGACCTATCTCTGTTCCCATGTTAAAGTGAGGCTCACTCTTCCCTCTTGCAGCCATTACTGAAGTGCCAGCAGCCAACATGAAGTTCAATCCCTTTGTAACTTCTGACCTGAGCAAGAACCAGAAAGGGCATTTTAGTACCCCTTCCCACATTCACAGGGAGATTATGTCTTCCTGTCTTTCTAAAGAGCTGACACAGAAGTACAACCTTTGATCCATGCCCACCTGAGAGGTTGATGAGGTACAGGTTGTGCCAGGACACAAAAAAGGCTGGCAAATTGGCAAAGTCATCCACGTTTACAGGAAGAAATAGATCATCTACATTGAATGAGTACAGCATGAGAAGGTGAGTGGTATGACTGTCCAAGGGGGCATTCACCCTAGCAAGGTGGCTACCACTAGACTAAAACTAGACAAAAACCACAAAATGATCCTTGAAGGTAAAGGCAAATCTTACCAGCTAGAAGAAGAAAGCTGCAAATATGAGGAAGAAACATTGACAAGATAAAGGAATAAAGTAATCTTATATAATACTTAAAATAAAAAAGTGTTAAAATGAAAAAAAAAGTGAGCTTCTATTCAATGGCATATCATGCTGTCTTGCAGCTCTCCTGCCCAGCAATCTCTCCCTTTCATTAGGAAAGTTTAGAACATATACAATTAGCTTAAGCGCAAGTATGATTGGTTTTAACGTCATCATCTTACTTTGAGTAGCTTTATTTCTCTTTCTCTTTTCCCTTTTTTTGAAGTATTTTCCAGTATTCCACCTTTTTAAAAAGATATTATTTATTTATTTGTCAGAGAGAAAGAGTCAGTGAGCACAAGCAGGGGGAGGAGCAAAGGGAGAAGCAGACTCCCTGCTGAGCAGGGAGCCCCATGTGAGACTCCATCCCAGGACCTTGAGATCATGTCCTGAGCCGAAGGCAGCTGCTTAACTGACTGAGCCACCCAGGTGTCCCACCAGTATTCAACTTCTAACCTACATCTTGCTTTAATACTTATTGCCTTTGTTTTATATGTAAGTGGCTCCTGTAGGGATTTTATATATATATATATATATTATATATATATAATATATATAAAATTATATATTAATTTTAAATAAAATTAAAATATATATACATATATTTTTAAAGATTTTATTTATTTATTTGACAGAGAGAAACACAGCTAGAGAGGGAACACAAGCAGGGGGAGTGAGAGAGGGAGAAACAAGCTTCCTGCTGAGCAGGGAGCCCAATCTGGGGCTCGATCCCAGGACTCTGGGCTCATGACCTGAGCCAAAGGCAGCCGTTTAACAACTGAGCCACCCAGGCGCCCCAGGGATTATATTATACATGGTTAAAATTAGGCATTTCATCTCAATGATAAACTTTTCTTCATGTCCGAGGTAAAAAATTATCTCTTATGCTTTTATTTCTACACTCCCATCATGATTGCTTTTGTTTCCATCGACTTTATTTATACATACACTGTACCCACCACAATGCATTGTTATTGGTTTTGTAAACATTCGTTTAACTCTTTTAAAAGATTTATTTATTTATTTGATAGAGAGAGCGAGTGCATGTGAGTAGGGGGAGGGGTAGAAGGAGAGAGAGAATCTCAAGCAGATACCCTGCTGAGCATGGCACCCGACACAAGGCTCACTCTCAGGAGCATGAGATCATGACCTGAGTCAAAATCCAGCGTCAGACATTTAACCGACTGAACCACACAGATGTCCCAACGTTCAGTTAGCGTTTATTTATTTTTTAATTAAAAAAATTTCACCATGTTCAGTTAGCCAACATATAGTACATCATAAGTTTCTGTTGTAGTGTTCAACGATTCATTAGTTGTGTATAACACCCAGTGCTCATCCCAACACGTGCCCTTCTTAATACCCGCCACCTGGTGACCCTATCCCCCCTCACTCCTCCCTTCTGTAACCCTCAATTTGTTTCTCAGAATCTGGAGTTTCTCATGATTTGGCTCCCTCTCTGATTTCTTCCCATTCAGTTTTCCCTCCCTTCTCCTGTGACCCTCTGTGCTATTCCTTATGTTCCACCATATGACAATTGTCTTTCTCTGCTTGACTTATTTCACTTAGCATAATCCCCTTCCACTTTCATCCATGTCAGTGCAAATTGTGGGTATTCATCCATTCTGATGGCTGAGTAATATTCCATTGTGTATCCATACCACATCTTCTTTATCCATTTGTCTCTAGCTAGGCATCTCAGTTCCTTCCACAGTTTGGTTCTTGTGGACATTGCTGCTATGAACATTGGGGTGCATGTGCCCCTTGTTTTTACTACATCTGTATCTTTCAGGTAAATAGCTCATAGTGCAATCACTGGGGCGTAGGGTAGCTCTATTTTTAACATCATGAGGAAGTTCCATACTCTTTTCCAGAGTGGCTGTACCAGCTTGCATTCCCTCCTCCAACAGTGCAAGAGGGTTCCCCTTTCTCCACAACCTCGTCAAGACTTATTGTTTCCTGCCTTGTTAATTTTGGCCACTCTAGCTGGTGTAAGGTGGCATCTCATTGTGGTTTTGATTTGTATTTCCCTGGTGGCTAGAGATGCTGAACATTTTTCATGTGTCTGTTAAACATTTCTATGTCTTCTTTGGAGAAGTGTCTGTTCATGTCTTCTGCCAATTTCTTGAGGGATTATTTGGTTTGGGGCCGTTTAGTTTGATAAGTTCTTTATAGATTTTGGATATCAGCCCTTTATCTGAACGTTATTTGCAAATATCTTCTCCCATTCCATGGATTGCCTCTTAGTTTTGTTGACTGTTTCCTTTGCTGTGTGAAAGCTTTTTATCTTAAGGCATCTATTCCATTTACAACAGGCTCAAAAACCATAAGACACCTTAACCAAAGAGGTAAAGGATCTATACTCTAGAAACTACAGAACACTTAAGAAAGAAATTGAGGGAGGCACAAAGAGATGGAACAACGTTCCATGCTCATGGGTTGGAAGGATAAACGTCATTAAAATGTCTATGCTGCCCAGAGAAATTTACACTTCCAGTGCAATCCCTATCAAAATACATTGACATTTTTCACAGAGTTGGAGCAAACAATCCTAAAATTTTATGGAACTGGAAAAGACCCCGAATTGCCAGGGGGAATGTTGAAAAAGAAAACCAAAGCCGGAAGACATCACAATGCCTGACTTCACGCTATATTACAAAGCTGTAGACATCAAGGCGGTATGGTATTGGCACAAAAACAGACACATAGATCAATGGAACAGAATAGAGAGCCCAGAAATGGACCCTCAACGCTATGGTCAACTAATCTTTGACCAAGCAGGAAAGAACATCTAGTGGAGAAAAGACCGTGTCTTCAAAAACCAGTGCTGGGCAAACTGGACAGCCACACAAAGAAGAATGAAAGCAGACCATTCTCTTACCCCATACACAAACATAAACTCTAAATGGATGAAAGACTTCAAATCTACCAAAATCTTGGAGGAAAACGTAGGCAGTAACCTTTTTGACATTGGCCACAAAAACTTCTTTCAAGACACATCTCTAAAGACAAGGGAAACAAAAACAAAAATGAACTTTTGGGACTCCAGTTAATATTAAAGAAAGTTTTTGAAAAGCAAAATAATTAACCCTCCCTCTATTTACCATTTCTATAGCTATTCATTCATTTGTGTTCATCTGGGTTGACATTTGGTGTGGTTTTCCTTAATCCTAAAAGAATGTAGTCAACGTTTTCTTTAGTGGAATACACTCCTGTTCAATTCTAATAAAGTTTTGGTTGAAAAAAAAACTATCTTGCCATTATTTCTTTAATTGTATTTTTAAATGCAGTGACGTAGATTTCTTCTGGGGATTTGAACACATGTATAGATTCTTGTAGACACCATCAGAACACATCTATAGCCCCCAAGAAGTCCCTGGTCCTATCCCTTTGTAGTCACACTCTTTTCCTACACCAAACCAGGCCTGGCACTACTGACTTGCTCTCTTTCATGATAGTTTTGTCATCTCAAGAAAGTCATATACGTGGAACCATTTAAAATGTAACCTTCTGGGGCTCCTGGTTGGCTTAGTCAGTTAAGCGTCTGCGTTCAGCTCAAGTCATGATCCCAGGGTCCTAGGAGGGAGTCCTGCATTGGGCTCCCTGCTCAGCCAGGAGTCTGCTTCTCACTCTCCCTCTGCCCTGCTCGGGCTCGCTCTATCTCTCTCTCTCAGTCTCTCTCTCTTTCTCTCAAACAAGTAAATGAGATCTTATAACATTAAAATAAAATAAAATAAAATAAAATAAAATAAAATAAAATAATAAAATAAAATAAAATAAAATAAAATAAAATAAAATAAAATAATAAAATAAAATAAAATAAAATAAAATAAAATAAAATAAAATAAAATAAAATGTAAGCTTCTGAGCCTGGCTTCTATCACTAAGCACAATGCTTTCGAGTTTCATCCGAGTTGTTGACTGCAGCAGTACTTCATTCCTTTAGCCCACTGAAGAGTATTTAATTGTATGGAGAGAATATACGTTGTTGCAGGATATTTGGGTTGTTTCAAGTTTGGGGTGATTAAGAACAGAACTGCTAGAAACATTCACTTGCATGTTTCTGTATGAACTCAAGTTGAAATTTCTCTAGGAGAAATACTTCAGAGTGAGATTGCTAGGTCATATGGCTAAGTATATGTTTAACTTCATAAAAAGCAATAACATTGTTTTCCAGAGTGGTTGTACCGCCTTCCATTCCCTCCAGCACCATGTGGTGAATCCAGTTGCTGCCCATTCTCAACACCATTTGATAATGTCACGTGTTTGTGGTTTTTTCGCTTGCGTGCTTGCTTTTTTGTAATTTCAGCAATTTTAACACAGGAATACTGGTATCTCACCATAGTTTTAATTTGCATTTTCTGAGACCCAGTGAGTGTGCTCCTCTGTTCATGTACTCAATTGCCACCTATATATCCTTTTCGTTGATGTCTCTGTTCAAATATGTTTTCCATTATTTTCTTACTGTTGAGTTTTGACAGTTCCTCATCTACTTTGGATATAAGGCCTCTGTTGTTTAGGTAGTTGTAAACACACTCTCCCAACCTGAGATTTTTCTCCTCAAGCCCTTAACAGCATCTTTCACAGAAAACAAAAACACACACAAAAAAACAAACAAACAAAAAAACCAAAAACCAAAAACAAGGCGGGGTGGGGGTGTGGGTGCGGGAAATGGTGGCAGGACAGAGTTGTTCTACCTAGAACATCTTTCTCAAACCCAAGTCGAAGATTTTGTCGTTCCATTTTAAAAGTTTTACAGTTTCATATTCTTGATTTATATCTAAGATTGATTTTTAGTGAGTTATGGTATAAGACATGAGATCCCCTTTCTTTCAGATGGACATCCAGTTTTTTCCACACATGTGTTGAAAAGTTCTGAACGTAAGTAATGTGACTCCTCCACGTTTATTTTTTTCCATGTTTTTTTTGGCAATTCTTTTTGTTTGTGTGTTTCTTTTTAGTTTCCATGTAAGCTTTAAGACTGGCTTGTCTATGTCTACAACACATCCTGCTGCCAGGATTTTTTTTTATTGGAATTACAGTAAGTCCAGAGATCAATTTCAGAAGAATTGACATCTTTATTGTGTTAAATATCCTAATCTATAACCATGGTGTGTTCCTCCATCTGTTTAGGTCTTCCTTTGTTTGTTTGTTTGTTTGTTTGTTTGTTTGTTTGTTTCAGTGTTTTTTCTGTTTTTAGCATATAAATACCCTGCATCCTTTGTTAGAGTCACATCTGAGAACTGATTTTCTTTTTTGAGTGGTAAATTTCTTTTTCCAACACTTCTTTGCTAGTGTATAGAAATATGGGGGATTTTTGTGTTTTAATCTTGTATTCTGCACTCTAGATTAATTCATTTATTAGTTCTAGGATATTTTTGTATATCTGCATGATTTTAACAGAGACAATCAGGTTGTCTGTGACTAGGGGCCACTCTTCTTTATTTTATTTATTTATTTTTAAAAGATCTTATTTATTGACTTGAGATAGAGAGCGAGAGCTAGAGAGAGGATGAGCAAGGGGTGGGGCAGGGGGTGAGGTGCAGAGGGAGAGGAAAAAGAGACTCTCTGCTGAGCATAGAGCCCTGACCTGGGGTCTATCCCAGGACCCTGAAATCATGACCTGAGCAGAAGGCACATGCTTTACCACCTCGGGCATCCAGGTGCCCCACCATTTTGATTTAATCTACCGATTCGTGCCACCGCATGGATGAATATCCAAAGCACTGAAGCAGAGAAAAAGAAGGCCAACGCGGAAGAGTACATACTGTATGTTTACGTGTATGACAGACTCTAGAAAAGAGAATTCTAATCCATAGTGATATAGAAAGAAGGTCAGTGGTGGCCTAAAGCTGGATGTGGATGGTAGGAACTCCCTGGGAAAGGGTGCAAGGGAACACCATTAGATGGTGAAACTATTCTTTTTCTTGATTGGGGTGGGAGTGACATGGGTGGTAGCATTTGTCAAAGTCCATAGAACTGTCCACTTAGATGGGCATTATTTTGTTTGTAAATTAAACCTCAGTAAAGCGGACAAAAAGAACCCTGTTGTTAGGTTGATTTGGAGGACCTCAGGTCGCTAAAAGACAAAACAGAGACCTGTGACAATGAAAACATTCAGGGCCTTATCATCCTTCAATGGTTGTACCTGTGAGCAAGCAGGCGTCTCTAGCCAGCCTCTCCTCTCCACCCACCCTTGCCACCACGCAGTGGAACAACGCGTGCTTCAGAGCAAGAATTTGAAACTACACTGGTTGGACTCCATCTCCTGGGAAACGTCCTTCGGCGTTGATTTTTGTCCTTACCTTTCCCCCCACTGCCTTCCAACCTTGTGCCTTGTGCCCTTTGTTCAGGTTGAGGGGGAAACAGGCAAGAGGAGGAGGTGTGAGAGAGTGGCCTGATTGTAGGGGTCCTCCACGGTGTCCCTGTTCCAGTTGCTAGGACCCCGAAGTGTCTCAGACAGCTTCAGAGACAGGCTAAAGCCTAATTTGCAGCTGCTGCATGTTTAAACAAGGCACATGTTTATCCAGCTCTCAGGTATCTCAGATTCCTGGCTAAAGGCAATGGGCTAGTGGTAGTAGAGCTCTACCTTTCCGTTTCTTCCCTCTCTGCTTTCAGAAAGATCACTTCCACCTAGACCTTGTTTCTGACATCCCCTCCCTCGAGGCGGCGTGGGGCAGCAACATGCTGTAATTCTCTAAGGTTTTTCAAAGGCCCTGTACAAATTCAGACTTCCATGGGCAGTGTAGGGTAGTTGCTTTGTTCCACATTCTCCTCAACTCTAGCCCCACAGTCTTCGTAATTTTCTTCTTTCCTGTGGTCCTTGGGTGTGCACACTGCTTTTTCATTTCTGGAGCTTTGCAACCCATAGATATGTCAACTACTGCAAAATAAAGTTGTATGTATTGGCTGAACCACAGACTAAGGCAGGAAGCCTGGCAAGGGACTGTGGTGTCACGTTCAGGTGTGATAGCCCATTTCTGACGTGGATGCTGAAGTGTTGGCATCTTGGGAGACTGTGAGGCTGTGAGGGGAGCGTTCAAAGTCATATTTGAAGTGTTCCAGGTGCCTCAGATTTGTATCATTTCTGTGATGTTAGTTTCCAAATAAAGGGCACTTGTAATACAGCGTCATCTCAAACTGAAATCCGGGGAGCTTGAGAGCTTGACATTGGTCAAGTCATTTCCTCTGCCTGGTCCTCAGTCTCCTCATTGGAAAAGGGGATGCGGTTTCGGGTGAGCGTTCTTGTGCCACTAGATTTCCAATAACTTCCAATATGTACTGCTTGGTACTGTCTTTGAGACTGTGAGGCAAGCACTGCAGGTAACCCTGACTGCACAGATGAGGAAAATGGAGGCTCTGAAAGGTGAAGTGACATCCCCGAGGTCACGGGGCTCAAAGGGAGAGGGAGGGGTGTCAATCTCAGGTGCTTTCCAGAGGACCCTCTTCTCAGACATGCCCAGATTGGGGGAGGGGCTTGTGCACCTGTCATTCTCCCACTGCTACACTGCTTTACCAACTTCCTACCTTCTTTCATGCACAGGCCATGCCAGCTGCCCCCCAGCAGCCCTGGGAGCTGGGCCAGGCAGTGCTGGGTACATGCTCTTTTTTTTTTTTTTTAAGATTTTATTTATTTGACAGAGAAACACAGCCAGAGAGAGAACACAAGCAGGGGGAGTGAGAGAGGGAGAAACAGGCTTCCTGCCGAGCAGGGAGCCCGATGTGGGACTCGATCCCGGGTCTCCGGGATCATGACCTGAGCCGAAGGCAGTCCCTTAACCAACTGAGCCACCCAGGCGCCCTGGGTACATGCTTTTACCCCTATAACTCAGTGAGGAAAGTTAAGGCCCAGAGAGATGATGTGACTCGGAAAGCAGACCCACAGGACCTCAGAGCTGGGGCACCCTCAGAGTACATCTATCTAGCCCAGTCTTGCACTGTGAGAGGTGAGAACTCTGAGAGCCAGAGAGAGAAAAGGCTGGGCCAAGGCCACTTGTCCAGATGGTGGCAGAGCCAGGTCAGAGACCTCAGGCAAGTCACTTCCCTTCTCTGAGTCTGATTTGTCGCGTGTGCCATGGGGAACAGCAACCCCTGCAGAGTATCAGCGAGGGTGGAGTGAGGTCTTGCACCCAAAGCGCTGGGCCCCAGGGCCTGACAATGATGATGACAAAGACGAAGATGATGCGCAGGATGGATGCCCAAGATATCTCCAAACCTGATGTCTGAGGAGGCTGGGAGGGTGGTGGGAGCCTTAAAATCCCAGGATGGACCTCGGGGGCAGAGAAGTCCTGAGGGGTTTGGATCTGGCCCGGTGAAGGGAGATGGGAAGTGCTAAGGGCAGCCTGGGTGGGAGAGAGTGGCTGTTGTTGGAGAGTGGTGTGTGGGGGGGGGTGAGCCCCTCCAAGGCAGCAGTAGCCGGCTACAGTGGACGGAGCATGCATTTAGCCTTGAAGGGTCTTGGGTTGGGGTCCTAGGAAGGACATCTGCCTTGGTGCCACGTTTGCCCTGTGAGTCAGCATGTGGACAGCCTCCTGGGTGACCCGCCTGACCATCAGTCTGTCAGCATTCCCACTCGGCGCTCCTTCCTCCCTGTCCCAGAGGCCACCCCACTGCTTTCTTCCTTCCCGCCCACCCTGCTCTCAGCTACCCTGTGCAGAGTGCAGCTCCTGGGAAGCCCACCTCTCACCCCTAACCCTGCCTGGAGAGGCCAGCTAGGGAAAAGAGGATGGAAAAGGGGAGTGTTGCGAGCCCACAGGCCTGGGCAGGTGGCTCCCTCACCAGCACCCTGTCTCTCTCTGAGAGCTGCTTCCTCCTCCTTTCCAGATGAGATGCCATATCTCAGGTGTCCACTGCTCCCAGTGCTCAAGTTCCCACCCGTGGCTTTGGGTGAGAACCTGTACCCTCATCCATGAACAGGCCTGTGCCTGCTCTGTGCATATCAGGGTCCTGGGAGGTTCCCAGGCTGAGAGTACCGGAATTGTCTTGGATCGTTCATCACGCCAGGACTGCGGTGCCAGGCATCCTTCATCCCTCTCACAACCCAGACCATGCGTCAGTAGAGCCAAAGTGAAGGGGACTCAAATTGTGTTGGAATCACAGTGTCCATGTGGCCGAGCAGGGGCCCAGCAGCCGGGCAGGCAGAAACCACAGCAGTGGCGAGCAAGGCAGAAATCCACCTGAAGCCCGACTTCAGGGGAAGAAAACTTACACAGCCAGCTTCCTGGGGTGTGACCTATGCAGCCCCTCAGGACCCTGTGCTTGGAGGGGCTTCACACCTAGTTCAAGGCTAAGCCGTCACTCTCTTGGAATTCTTCATCATTTTTGAGAAAGGGGACCCCCGTTTTTCATTCTTCACTGGGCCTGTGAAATTATGTTCCTGGATCTGGGTCAGGAGCCAAGTCTGGAGGAGAGAAGGGAACCTCTTCTCGGGGAAAAGACGCAGTGGGGTGCAGGGGACCTTAAACGATTCACTCCTTCTTCTTAATCTGGGGCCTCATCCTCCCAACTGGGGACATCACTGAGGGACCCGAGAGAGCTCTGGACGCCATCCCAGCCTGCCACCGAGACCTTTCCAAGCATCTCTGCTCTCACTGCGGGTCGCTGGAGGAATTGCAGTCCCCACTGCACGGATCAGCCAGTCTTTGAAGATATCAGGATGTAAGAATCCGGCCTTGGCTTCACTGGGAGGGCCCTGTTTCCAGGGAAGGAGAGTTCCGGAGCCCACCAACAGGCCTTGGGTCAGGGTCACTGGCTGTCAAGGTCTGTTTTCATTGAACCTATTCTGTGGGTAATAATGGCTCCTCCTTCGACCTGCTGGAGGGGTAAGAATGCCGCCAAGGCCTATCTCACTGCCCTTCAAGCTCCATCTGTGGGAGGGATGAGGTGCGGAAGTTGTGTGGAGGATGAGGGAAGGGTTCAAAGATGGTGCCTCCAAAGATTGGGGGGAGGAGGTGGGTCTTGGTGGATGTTGGTGGACCCTGTTCCTTGGTGGGAGGGACAGTAGCACCAACCCACAGCCTTCTACTCCATCCCTTTCCCTGCCACCTCCCCCATCACTGGCGTCTTCACTGGGGTTGTATGTACCACGTAGGAAATCACGTCACTATGTGGACTGGAGCCTCTCCAAACTCATGGTCCAGACACTCAGCTGGTACCTCTCCACATCTCCCTAGCACCCTCCCCACACATGCTGCCTTCTGGGCAGAGGCGGGTACTGTCTAGGTCAGAGCCCCCGACCACGTGCCACTCAGAGCACCACTTGCACAGGTACGTGCGCAAATAAAGGAGGAAACGTCCCAAGTAATTTTGCAACTTTACTGTAACACTGATACCAAAAACATGGAAACACGACAAAAGCGCACGACAAAAGCACACAACAAAAGCAGGAAGGGAAAAGAGAGCTTCATCTTGCATGCCACCTTGGATGGGCAGGTAGAAGCTGCCTAGAGTGCTGTGTTAAGGAGGAATCCGAGGAGGCACTCTGGCTTGGTGAGGGACGGCCGCGGTTCATCAGCGCTGTCTGTATGTAGCACAAGACACAAAAGCAGAAACAGGACTATCAATAGACGTGAGAGAGGGAACAAAACAAAAGTCTCTCGCAACTCTTTGCTCCACCCCCTGCACCCAGGCCTGCCCTCAGCTTGACTTCTCACAACCCCTTCCCCCCCTTCCCCTCCGGAGTTTCATGTAGCCACTGAAAATCTTACTGGATCCAGGAGAAGAAGTTGGCACTTGTTCTGGCGGCATTTCTGGTCCGGATGGTGGAGCTGGTGCTGGGCCCATCTAGAATGCTGGTGCTGGCCCCACCATTGGTGCCACTGCTGATGCCAGCTCTCCAAGTGGCCCTCCGGTTGGCACGGTTGCTATTCAGAATGTACTGATGGTATCTGGCCCAGAAAGCGAAGGGAATCCTGGCCCAGGCGTCGCCAAAATCTCCATCCTCATCCCAGGTCAGGAGCTCCACCTGTATGTCATCCCAGCTCCAGCGTCCAATCAGCGCTTCATCCCCGATGTTCATCTGGGCTCTCATCTGGGCCCTGGCATGTTCCTCAGCCATATCCACATCCATCGTCTTGAAAGCATCATCCACAGCCTCCAAGAAATGAGCCTTCCATTCCCGGGGGTCTCGGTTCTGATTCTGCAGTAAAGTAACACCCCATGTTCACTGAGCGCCTGCTTCCTGCCATCTACCCTCCCGCGGGTGGTGCGTGGTCATGAGAAAAGTCAGACTCCCCTATGACTCTGCACCAACCCCGGGACCTCACCCCATCCTCACTTACTACACCTGTGAACTTGGGTAAGTTACCGACTTAGGAACCTGTCCACATCCTCACTGGACCAAGGAGGAGGCTGTAGCCAAGAACCGGAGAAGGTATGGCAGGTACCCAACCCACACCCCACTGCCGGGCCCCAAACAGAAACTCTCTGTTACCTGGGCAATGAATCTTAGCACCCTCATCTTGCTGGTCTCGTGGCGGGCTCGCAGGCCCCAGAGGAATTCATACTCGGGTGGGCTGCTATTGGGGATCTTCTTGTATTCCAGGTACCTCAGTGCAAGAGCAAGAGAAACGTTTGCTTCCAGCCAGGAAGACCTGTTGTTGCACCAAGGGCTCCCAGGTAGCCTCTGCCCAGCCCCAATACTGCAGCTCAGCTCCTGCAGAAAGGCCGTCTCGGGCCTCCAGTCCATGCCTCACTCCCACACTCACTCCTGGGGTTTCAGCCTCCAGGACTGAGGCCTACAAAGAAGCCATGTGGAGGTGCGGGGTGAGACACGTGTTGAGTATCTCTTTGTAGGAAGGCCACAAGTTTCATGCCCCTTGTCACAATGAACCCAGATTCCCGTTGGGTGTGTTGTAAGCACAGGAGCCATTTCTGCAGGCCCCCTACTCTGAGCACATTCCCATCGCAGGCTCCGGTCCACAGCCTGGCAGAACCCTGGGACAGCCCACCACAGAAGAGGACCATAAAGGGGAGAAAAGCGGCACATTCTGCGTACTCCCCATGCTGCATGTCCGCGCATGTGTGAGTCTGGGTGCACGTGGGCGCGTGCTAGTGTGCCTGTGTGAGTGCACCCGTGCGTTCTTTAAGGACCGAGGACAGGGCGGGCCTGACCAGAAAGTTAGGAGGGCTGGGCTCCAAGACCCAGTGGGCCCCTTACCAGCCGAGGCCATACTCAGGCTTTCACTCTCTGAGCCCCAGGTTCCTGGGATGTAAGGCAGGAGAAATTCTCCTGCAGCTCACGGGGCAGGTACCAAATGGCAGGGTGGTTCTAATACACCCTGCACCATGTTCTCTGTCAACTTCGCCTCCCTTTCCTCAAGGCTGCGCTGGAATTCTACTCCCTGCCAACACTCACATACCCCGTCCACCCTCACAGCAGAGACACCTATCCGTCTGGTGCCAAGATCTGGCATGGGGAATGGCTTGTGCAGCCAGATCAGCCCACGAAGAATGCATAAGTGTGAGTCCAAGTTAACTTGGCCATTACTTACTTCTGCTTCACAAAATCCTCCGTAATGAGCTTCCTCAGATCTCCAAGGAATGGGTGCCTCACCCTGAGAGCCAGGAAAGGAATCCATAACTACAGACAGTGGCAGTGCCCAGATGGGGGCAGGAGCACTCCCTAGTAGGATGGAGAGCTTCCCAGCTTGTGGCAGGGGGCCGGGGGGGGGGGCGCATCCCCATGGAGGCCTGGGGGGGCAGCAGGGGTCACAGGGCCACACGTCAGGGATGCCCTAGGCAAGGCTGTGACTGGAATCCCTAATTCTGATGGGTTCTCTTGGATCTCATCTGGGGACAGAGAGGGGACACGGAGCGGAGAGGGGCTGAGAGTTCAGCACCATTTCCCCATGCACCCTGGTGAGACCCTCTGCGCCCTACCCAGGCCAGGACGTCCACTCCCCTGCACTAGGCCCCCAGGCTAATCCCATCCTGGGGCCACTGGTGCCCAAGGACAACGCTGAGGGGCAGGAGCCGAGAGCCCAATCATACCCAGGGCGCAGTCCCATCTTGCGTAGCGCCTCCCAGAGGACAGCTGTGAGGGGAGAAGAGCCACAAGAATTCAGCACACGAAGCTGACTGTGGGCAACCCCCCAGCTGTGGGTCCAGCCACTCACCCTCACTGGCACGGTTGCCATTCATGAAAATGACCCCCAGGATCACCAAGAGGAGGCTCAGCCTGGGAGTGTCCTTGGTCCTAAAGGTATAGAAAGAGGGATCCTGTCCAGCAGCCGTTTGCCCAAGGGACTACGGCTGGCTCACCCAACTAGCTCTTCCCAGATGGCTGGGCAACCGGGTGATTCTTCCCACTCTACAAATGGCTTGCTCTCTCATCCAGACCGTACATTCCTCTGTCTGAGACTGAATCACTTCAGGCCTCAAATGTGGATGCGAACACATGGGTTCAGGCGGGGAGCAACGGCTTGGCAACAGTGTGTCTGGAGGTGCATCCAGACCTTCCCTGCCCTTTGAGCATCAGGAGTTGCACTGGACGGGAAACTTCCTTCCCCCAGGACCACTCTGCCAAGCCCAGGCCAGGCGCATAGCAGGAAGGGGCAGGCAACAAGGAGCTTGGTTTCCTAGGAAGACAGGGTGTGTGTGTGGGCGGGGGGAGCCCTGAAAGCAGCAAGGCTTCACTCCAGACCACATCCCCTTTCATCCCCTAATCACTGGGCAACACTAACTGAGGGTGGGAGCTGTGCCAGGCACCAAAGCCGTGTTTTCCTGTCTCTCTGAGAGGAAGAGGAGGGGAAGGTACCAGTGAGGAAGGCCACAACCCTCCTGCCTTTTCTTACTTTCCCAGGAGGCGAGCTGAGGAGTCCCGTGTGCACACGAGAATGTACAGGTGTTCTTCCTTGTCAATTTCCTTCAGGTGGATCCCAAACTTCTACGTGGGGGGAGGAAAGAGCATGAGAACAGAAACCCACACTGCCTGTCCTGCAGGCAGGGCCTCAGTTCCCCATTAGAACATTCCCTCAGCAGGGAACCCGAAGTTATAGGGAAGACCCAAGAAGAAAGGCTGCAGAGGGACCACCCTGTGGGAACTCTGGCACTGGCCAAAGCAATAGGACCCACTTCAGGAGACAAGGGACACTGAAAGAATCTGAGGGAGAGGAACCCTCCAGGGAAGGAAGTATGCAGTGGGCACTCCCAGGAGGAGAAGCTAGGGAAGCCTTCCCAGAGCAGGTGGTACTGAAAGAGGGCCTCAAGGGGCTGCAGGGCTCAAAGGCTTCCCTGCAGCTCTCTTCCCCACAGTGAGCTGCCCAGGCACTCGCCCACCTTTTCCAGGGTGTACGTTGCTCGTTCAATGATCTCAGGGAAATGTTCATCATATTCTCGGATGACATCCTTCATCATGTCTGCAGGAGGCAGAGAGAGAGGTGGAGAGAACATCTGGGCTGAGCAGGAGCCAAAGAAATGCAGCAGCCCCTCGGTCAGCCCTGCTGAGGGGATCACCCTAGGGGACCCCACCCTCCCCCCCCCCGTACTGTGCAAATGGGGCGATCAGCTGGGCGTGCTGGGGGGAGACATCTGATGCCAGACGGGACAATGAAAGGGCAGAACAACTTGGGGAGGGGGCCCGGGCTGCCGACCTGAGCGCTTGATGGGGATCTTCTTGTAGTCCTTAATCATCAGATATTTCACCAACTTATTCGCCTGGAGAAGGAGGAGCACACAGGGAGATCAAGGCACGGGTGACCTCCAAGAACTGGCCCACAGGAGAGGAGAGGAGGGAGATAGGGGAAAGGCAGGTTTCTTACCCTCTCTTGCAGAAGGGTCACGTTGCGGGGTGGCAAGCACAGTACGTGTCTTGAGGGTACCTGGGACCTCAGGGCCATTGGGGGCCGGGGAGCCACCTGAGCCCGCACCGTCCAGGGGGGCTGCGATGCTCTCCAGGTCGGTGGGACTGCAGGAGGTTCTCTCTCCTCCTCGCTGCTCTCATATTCATCATCCAGGTGCTTGGACTATAGCGTGAGAGAGGAGAGACCCAGGGCTACCAGGCTCGCTGTGCAAAAGTGCCCAGCACACATCTTAACCAGAGCAGGCACTGGGAAATCAAGTAGTACAAACAGCAGATGACGTGTGCAGAGTGCTTACTACATGCCCGGCACTGAGCCAGCCTCCTCTCCCTCCAGGCTTGAGGGCAGAGACTTCGTGCAGTCAAAGCATGCTACTGCACTCGGGTTGGGCAAACATGCACAAGCTGAGAGAAGGGGGAGAGGATGGGACGGGGGGAGGAGGGGATGAGGGGAAGAGCGGTCAGGGAAGAGGACTTAGCAGAGAACGGAGAGGAGCAAGAAGGCGTTGGAGATAGCAGGGAGGTCTCACCTTCTTGGTCCTCTTGCCTCCCATCCTGACCCAGGGCTCAGCACTGTGCTGAGCGGGGGCAGCTGCACCCTCAGGCTCAGGGATGCTCGGGGCCACCTTGGCCTTGGTGGCAGCTGCTGCCACAACATTCTGAGGCTCCACCCATCGAGTCTTGGCGAGAGCCTTTCCGGACTTGGTCGTCTTGGGCCGGGTGGCTGCCCCCTCCCTGGCAGGTGCTGCCTGGGGCACCCCCGAGGAGGCAGCACTCGCGCCCTCTGGGTCAGCCTCTTGGGCCGGGGCGGGTCTCTTGGGGCGTGTGAAGGCCATGCCACTGACACCTGCCGGCTGGGTGAAATCAAAGACATCGTTCTGACCCAGGAAGGCTGTCTTGGGCCGGGTTGCATCCATCTCACTAGCACATGGAGCCTGAGCGAAAGCACAGGCGGTACTAGGGCCCTCGGTAGCGACCTCCTGGGCCTGGGAAGCTGTCTGGGGCTGAGTGGACGTTGCCGGAGCCCCCGGGGCGGCCATCTCACTGTTGACAAGCATCTGGGAGATGTGCGGAGCAGCACGGGTTGTCTCAGGGGTGGCTGCCTGAGCCTGGGCCGCATAGGTCATGGGTTGAGTATCTTCTCCTGAAGCCTGGTCTGTGGCCACCGGGCGGTTAGCGACCACCTGGTTATAGGTGGCACGGGCAGCGGCGGCGGCGGCCCTAGCAGCTCGGTTGGAGGCGGCCGCGCGGGCTACGTTGGCAGCATGGGCAGCAGCCTCATTGGCAAGTGTTTCTGGATCCAGCTGAAACGCCTCCATCAGAGTCCTAGCCAGCATAGGGTTTTCCAGTTCCCAGGGCTCATTCTGCAAGGCCGGAGAGAAGGGTAGAGGAAGGCAGATAGCTCTATGTGCTCCCATCATGCTTTCCTGTGCTGGCCAGCCTCCTCCCTGCAGCCAGCTCCCACCTCGCGACCCCCCCCCCC
>PITA01017883.1:0-21797 GCA_004023965.1 Spilogale gracilis
TGTGAATCCAAGCAAGCCACTTAACCTCTCTGGAACTTCATTTCTTTATGTAAAATAGGAGGGAACAGGACATGTGGTGTCTCATTTTCCTCCAGCCATAAAATCCTGATTCTATGCCAAATTACCCAGTTTCACTCCCCTCCCCCACCCAACCAGCTCACCCCATCCAAAATATAATTTGACTTATCTTTCTTCTTTTCAATATTTCAAGTTTTCCTCAAGCAAATTGTCTCATTGAATGGAAAATATTTTTCTGCATTGTGATGGGTGCATTTTTTTTTTTTGGCCTAAGACCCATTCTTTTCATTAATATAACCACATTTTGTTTCCATTTAAGTGATACAAGAAAAAAACCAAATTACTTCCTTGCTCCTATTCCTCTTCCTCAAGTCACCAAATGTTTCATTATCCCAGAGACTTCCTTCAAGAAAAACCGAGGAACGTGATAAGAGGAAATGCTTTCTTTCTAAATTCTTTTGTAACTTGAAAGGAAATAAATTGTACTGAGAAAGCCTTTCACTATGGTCTCTATTTTAAACATCTTGCGATAGAAAAAATAAAATAAAATAAAATAAAATAAAACTTTTAAGACACAGAAAAATGTAGTCTGTTCCATAATAATAGGATCTAGGAGGCAACAGACTATAGGAGTAGGAGAATCAGTTTCAGCTCTTTACTTTCTTACTTTTTCCCTGTAAAATAAAAAAAAATTAAATTAAATTAAAAAAAACACAGTGGCCATAACCAAAGTCAGTATTCAGCGGCTGGCCCTTGTTCCATGATTGAGCCACCAGTCCTGTCTGATCACATGGCTGTTTGGACTGATTAGTACCCATGCCATACAGCTGTTAAATATTTCATTACTGGGCACCTGGGTGGCTCAGTGGGTTAAAGCCTCTGCTTTCAGCTCAGGTCATGATCTCAGGGTCCTGGGATCTAGGCCCGCATTGGGCTCTGCTCTGTGGGGAACCTGCTTCCTCCTCTCTCTCTACCTGCCTCTCTGCCTGCTTGTATCTTTCTCTCTGTCAAATAAATAAATAAAATCTTAAAAAAATATATTTTATTACTTCCCCTGCCTGTAACACAGCAATAGAAACACTGTGGCTGCTGACTTGTTTATTTGGAATGAGTAACAGAATGATATAGGATGAGTCAAGGAAATGAGGAAGGAAAAGAAAGGAGGCGTAAGAATTACTGCTGGCACACTTGCTATTTCACACTTATCACATACAGATTCTAGGAACTCAATTTGTAAATGAACATGCATGCTTTGTAAGCCGCTACACACAAGACTCTATTCCCTAGATAAATAAAGGGAATTAAATAATCTCTTGTTCTCATTCTGTTTACACTACAGTTTATTGTATTTGAACTAGCACAGCCTGGTTGTCAAAAAAAACTAAACAGTAGGGTGCTCAGGACAGCGCCCACCTCCCTCAGTCAGGGAATTGTTTGTCCCTGGTATTTAAATAGCATTTTCCAGGGCACCAGCAGACCCTTTGGTGTCTGGGAAGGAGTAATTTATTACCTGGAAATCCAGATTTATTTAGCTCCCACAGATGATGATTTTGCATTTAGGAAGTAGTATAGGTCATTCATCAAAAGATCTGACCAACATTACTTTCATTTTGTTTACAAGATTTCTCATGATCATGTAAAACATCAACTATGACACATTGATTAATCTGTAAGAAAGAGTCCTCTGTTGCCAGAGCGGAGGTGGGGAGGTGGATGGGTGAAATAGATAAAGGGGATTAAAAGGTACAAACTTTCAGTTATAAAATAAGTCAGTCACAGAGATTAAAAGTGTAGTGTAGGGAATATAGCAAATAATACTGTAAAAATAACACTGTATGGTGACAGACGGTGGGTGACCACACTTGCAATGGTGAGCACTGAGTAAGTATAGCATTGTCAAATTGCTATGTTGTACACCTAAAACTACTGTAGCAATGCATGTCAATAATTTTAAAAAAAGACAGTCCTTTGTAACTGCTAAGCTTCTATGGACTTTACAACTTCCAAATTGAAAAATTTATCATTACGTCTTAATTCACACACTACCTTATTCCCAAAGAAATTCCCAAATGTTTAAAAGATTACAAAAGATTTAGTGAGTGAGCAATGAGAACAGGGCCATATGGAAAGCCCCCAAAGAAAACAAATGTATCTAATAAAATCCCATATATCTGTTAGAAATAAAATAGACATGAAAAGAAGGAAACATAATCAGCGACATAGTTCATTTTGTCTGTTTGATTAAAATGCACTAACTGGTTAGAAGAAGCACTCTTCTTGGAACTGAGGC
Source organism: Spilogale gracilis (assembly GCA_004023965.1). Classification (NCBI taxonomy): domain Eukaryota; kingdom Metazoa; phylum Chordata; class Mammalia; order Carnivora; family Mephitidae; genus Spilogale; species Spilogale gracilis. The sequence goes on from PITA01017883.1 coordinate 2,309, forward strand.
TAGAGAGAAATTCTTTGGGAGATATTTTATAAGACAGCACTGTGTAAGTGAACCATATTCTCGAAAAACACCCTTATGAAAGACTTGGACGTCTTGGACTAGGAAAGAGGAGCTTGCACCAGAACCAGCCCTCCTACTGAGAACTTCATAAAATGGATGAAATACAAAAACATCTGCTCGCTGGCACCAAAGTGACTGGAGCAACCACAGCAGGATCTTGGACAAAAAAAGATGTATAAGGAAAAAAGCCAACATTTTGCCACATCCTCCTTAGAATGTTTGCTGATTTCTAAATTTCTCATGATGAGAAGCCAAGCATACAGATGTATTTAAATCAGACCCAAATGTAGGTAAGCTTGGGCAAGTACAATTCTCAGGGTCAACCCCCTGAGTACGGCTCCTCTCATTCTGACTGACGACCTGTGAACTAGACACAAATTATCTGCTCCCACCCCCTCCACATACAATGTGGTACCAAGGAAGGTGCCTGGGGGACTGAGTCATTAAGCGACTGCCTTCAGCTCAGGTCATGATCCCGGAGTCCTGGGATTGAGCCCCACATCGGGCTCCCTGCTCTACGGGAAGCCTGCTTCTCCCTCTCTACCTCCCCCCGCTTGTGTTCCCTCTCTGGCTGTGTTTCTCTCTGTCAGATAAATAAATAAAATCTTCAATAAACAACAACAACAAAAAAACCAAACAAACCAATGTAGTACCAAGGTATTGCAACTACAGTAGACACTGACTTCCAAAAGTGACAGCCAGAGGGTCAGGGTGGGGACCTAAGGGGCCAGTACATAGCAGCCACTGGTCCAAAGCAATTCTGAAACCCATTGGGCATATGTTGCCAGTCCCTTGATTACAGCTCACTTGAGCGAGTCCCTGATTACAGCTCACTTGTGCGAGTTGTTTTCCAAGGCTCTTGGTTCCACCCTCTAGAATCTAGTCTCCTCCCTCTTGGGTATTGATTCAAAACTTCCTTTTCCACAAGAAATGGCCCCTACTGGAAACTAAGTAGCTATCTCAGTCTGCTTCCTACCTATAGAAGGTTAAAGACCCAAAAGGCTCTTTTCATCTTGAACCTCCTCCATCCCTTTTAGCCCAAGCTCATGGAGCTCTAGCAGCGCATTTCTCCAAATCACTGGGCTTCCTATGAGCAGTAGTGGGGATTCACTTCACCCGACAAAAGGCCTACTCCCAGGTCCTTCTGATATAGACCCCGGTCTGTCTTGTGCTGAAAGTCAGGGTGCTAAGGAACAACACCCTTAAGATTCTCAGAATATTTTTGTCCAGTTCTAACAGTCACCATTGTCTGGTTCTAAAACTCACCTTTCAGTCTTTCTGAAATCTTAACAATGTGTCTTACAGCTGCATCCTTGGGATAATCTTTATCCTGAGATCATATCTTATATCCTAATCTTTATCCTGAGAGCTTTTACAATATGGTGAGGATGGGAATAATATATGGCTTTATTTTTATGCTTAGTAAGCCCTGGATCCTTTATATTTTCTCTAATTTCTGCTTGAAACTAGAAAAGTTCCTCCTTAGCATCTCTCTCTCTCTCTCAATTGTATAAAACTTAATCATGCATGCTTAAAAATAACCAGTTAGCACTTTTTTCCAGTTAACACTTTTGACATTTTTCCTAGAAATCTCCTATTTCATTAAGTACATTTTCTGCAGTCCATGTTACCTCAGGCAACAGTTTCCTCTATTTTCTGCCACATTACACGGGTTGTCCTTCTACTAGCCTCCTGTAATAGCCTCCTCACTGTCCTTCCCAGTCCCTTAATAATTCGCACAAAGGTCTTCCAGTGTCTTCCCTCATCCTGGCCCCAAAGCCAATGCCACACACTTCAAGGTTTTATTTCAACTATACCCTACTTCGAGGTATTACTTTTTTTACATTTATTTACATCCTAAAGCAATTTATTCTCAGCCCTCATAGTTCAGTGGATTGACCAACCAGCTACACAGTGGTTGCTCGGGGTCCCTACGGTTACAATTCGACAGTGGTGGAGCTGCAGTCATCTGCAGTTTGGCCAGACTAGATTTCCAGTGGCTTATTCACTTACCTGCATCTCAGGTAGTCTCTTTCTTTCTTTCATTCTCACCCTCTCTCCAATGGAAACTCACCTTCCAGCACCTTTTAGGGTCCTGCACATGGTCTGACTCTTTTACAGCATGGCGGTCAGAGTACTTGCAAGATTCTCACAGGGAGCACCCTGAGAGTGAGTGTTCCAAGAGGCTGAATGAACAGCAAGACTTACAACTCAGCTTCAGAAGTCAAACTGTGTCAGGGATGATCTATCTATTGGTCAGAAGTGAGTCACAGGGCTATCCTAGATTAAAGGGCAGGGAGTGATAGAAGGGCAAAAATACCAGGGGCACGATTGATTAGAGGGGCATCTTTGGAGACTAACTCATGTAGTAAAACCGTTGAAAAACAAAGAGAAAACTGAGAAAAGCAGTCAAATAAAATATGACATATTACTTTCAAAGGAGCAACAATACAACTGACGGTGACTTTTCAAAAATGAAATGATGGCATCCAGAAGATAATGGAATTGCATTTATAAGTGTTGAAAGAAAATAACTGCCAGCCTGGAGTTATATTTCTAACAAAAATGTCTTACAAAAATGAAAAATGTAAAAAGATATATTTTACAATAGCATCAAAGCACATCAGATTCCTAGAATTAAATCTAAAGAAATATGTGCAAGACTTCAACACTGAATAAGAGACATTTTAAAGGGCTTATAGATTCAGAGCAATCAAACTGAAAATTCAAGCCAATACTTGATAAAATTCACTGATTCTTATTATGGAAATGAAAAGAGCCAAAAAAGTACACAGAGTAATCTAAAGATTACAGTTAGGGTCTTATTCAACCATATATCAACTCCCATTAATAGGGTCAAGGCAGCAATGATCCAGGAATACACAAACTGACCTATGGAACTTAAAAGACACATCAGAAACACATGGCCACACACATGGCCACCTGGTTAGTAACAATTGCAAAACTGTAAATTCAGCAGGAAAAGATTTATTTTTTCTATAAATGGTGCCGGATCCACTGGATGTCTATATGGGGCCGGGGGGATTTGACTTGAGCCCTATTGCTGACTGAATTGCTTTTCCCCAAATTCCTCTATTGAAACTCTAACCCCTAATGTGACTGTATTTGGAAACAGGGACCTTAAAGAAATAATTAAGGTTAAATGAGGTGACATGGGTGGGACCCTAATCCAATGGGATTAGTGTCCTCAGAAGAAGAGACACCAGGAGTGTATGTGTACAGAGAAAAGGCCCTGCCAGGACACAGCAAGAAGGCAGCCGTCTGTAAGCCAGGGAGAGAGACCTCAGGAGAAAGCCAGCCTGCTGGCACCTTGATCTCTCAGACTTCTAACCTCCAGAACTGTGAGAAAACACATTTCTGTCGTTTCAGCCTCCCGGTCCACAGCATCTGTGACAGCGGCCCTGGCGGACTAACATGGACTTTGGTACCATGCAGTGGGGTGCTACTGACACAGGACAGAAACACGCGGTAGCAGCTTTGGAAGTGGGTACGGGGTAGATGCTGGAAAAGTTTGGAGGCATGAGTTAGGGGAACCCTAGCGACTGTTGGTAGGACTGTGGACACTCAGGGTAGTTCTGGTGAGGTGCCAGAGAGAAATGAGGGACATGTCACTGGATCCCTGTCACAAAGCAGCAAAGGACTTGGCTGGATTGTGTTCCAGTGTCTTGTATAAACTTGAGAGGATGACGTTGGGTATTTAGCTGAGGAGTTTTCTAAGCAAAGTGTTGCAGGTGTGGCCTGGTGTCTCCTTACTGCTTTATGGGAAAATGTGACAGGACAGAGGGCCATTAAAGTAGATGGAAGGAATTGCTCATCAAAATGGAACAGGAAGTGAAGATCTGGGAAATTCTCAGGCTATCCACATTTCAAAAAAATGAGAAAGCACGTTCTGAAGAGACCACCGAGGCGGTGGCTGGACAATGACCCTGTCAGGAGATTATCTACGGAGCTAAGCAGCCATTTCAGTAGAAGCCAGGAGCAGAGATGGGATGATACCAGGAGAAACACTGCCAGCTTGGACTAAAGGGGACAGATTTCACACAAAATGAAGGAATGCCTTCTGCCTCCTGGCATTTTACAAGATGGGATAATAGAGCTAGTTGGCTGTAAACGGGCATTATCCTTCAGGAAAAGGGATGAGTGGCCCCAAGGGTGATTCAGGGGTGGGCAGACCTGTCACTGTCATCACAGGCTCAGAGGGCCCCCCCAGGCCTCGGCGACAAGGCTGTCTTCTCCTCTGCTTCTGAGGCCCAGGTTGCTGCCACCTAGTGCCTCAGAGAAGAGCCTGCTCCCCAGAACTACGATGGGCTGTGAGGGGGATGGATGCTGCTGCCCCCAGGGACCCAGGGGATGAGCATCAAACCAAAGACGACTGTTGCCGAGCCCTAAGGTCTAATGGACTTTGCCTTGCTAGGTTTTAGACTTATTTAGGACCTATTTTCCCTTTCTTTTTACTAATTTCTCCCTTTTGGAATGGAAATGTGTCTGTCTCATGCGTATCCCACTATTTATTTGGGAAGCACATAGCTTGTCTGGTTTCACAGCTCTACAGCTGTCAAGGAATTTTATCTCAGGATGAATCCTATCTCAAGCCTCACCCACCTCCGGAGTAGGTGATATTTACCTGATACTTTGGACTTGGAGTGGATGCTGGAATGGGTTAAGAGTGTTGGAGCTGCTGGGATGGAGTGATCATATTCTGCAGGTGAAATGGACATGAATTCTATGTTAAAACATTCATAGATGCACTGGATGTAATCAACCAAAATTGGCAACTACCCAAATGTCTATCAATAGTAAGACGGATAAATGATGCAATACTATGCAGGCTAGCATCCACTGTCAGTAATCCGATGCAACAACACAAGCGACTGTCACAAATGTAGGTGAGTAAAAGAAGTCAGTCACAAAGTAGCACATAGCACATGATCCCATATAGAGAAAATGCCAAAATAGTCTAATGTAATCTATGATGTTAGGGGTCGGGAAAGTAGACAGCCTTGGTGGGAGAGTGATGGAAAGGACCAGCAGGGCCTCCCTGAAGGTTGGTCACTTTCTGTTTCTTGGGCTGGGCACTGGTTACACAGGTGTATTCCTTTTATGAAAATTCACTGTGCTGTATTCTTATTATGTGTGTACTTTTCTGTAAGTATATAACACTTTGATAAAGTTCTTTTTTTTTTAAAGATTTTATTTATTTATTTGACAGAGAGAAATACAGCTAGAGAGGGAACACAAGCAGGGGGAGTGAGAGAGGGAGAAGCGGGCTTCCTGCCGAGCAGGGAGTCCGATGTGGGGCTCGATCCCGGGTCTCCGGGACCAGGACCTGAGCCGAAGGCAGTCGCTTAACCAACTGAGCCACCCAGGCGCCCTGATAAAGTTCTTTTTAATCAAGAAGGAAAAAAAAGATATTTTCAGATAAATAAAATACAGAGAATTCATAACCAACAGATCCAGAGTGAAAAAAAAAGTATTATTATGAGCTCTTCAGGCAGAAGAAAATGGTCCCAGGTGAAAGCATGGAAATAAAAGAAAGTTTGAAGCATAACAGAAGATAAATAGGAATGTCAAGCTAAGTAAGCATCAACTATATAAAATAATAAGGATATTATCTTAAGAGGTATACAGTATATACAGAATTAAACTGTGCAACTAACACAGATAGATACACTAAGATAACAAGGCAAATTGTTCTACATTCTTCCATTTTCCAGGAAATGATTAAAAAGTATTAATTTATAATAGATTCTTGTAAGCCCAGCGTACACGTTGTAATCCCTAAGGCAAACACCAAAGGAATAATAAAAATAATGTAACCAAAGGCAAATAAATAAAATGAGGAAAATAGAATAGTAATAAATTAAAAACCTGATTAGTTCAAAAGAAGGCATGAAAGAAGAAAAAGGAACAAAGGAAAGAAATAGTAAAATAATAGGACATAAGTACATGAAAATAGCAATTTCATCAATATAAACGAACTAAATCACATAAGACTAAAATTTTCAGACTAAATTTTTTTAGAGATTTTTATCTATTTATTTGACAGAGACAGAGAGAGCACAAATAGAGCGGCAGGCAGAGGGAGAGGGGGAAGCAGGCTCCCTACTGAGCAGGGAGCCCAATGCTGGACTCGATCCCAGGACCCTGGGATCATGACCTGAGCCAAAGGCAGAGGCTTTAACCCACTGAGCCACTCAGGCGCCCCATTTGGACTAAATTTTAAGAAAACAAAACTATGCTGCTTATAACAGACATACTTGTAATGTATGGACACAAAAATATTGAAAGTAAACAAAGGAAAACAGATAAGCCATACACACACTAACCAAAAAAATCTGTGTGCTATACTAACATCAGACAAAGTAGAAGATGTTTTAAGAAACAGCATAACACTACTGCCCTGTACACTTAAAAATGGTTATGATGGGGGTGTCTGGGTGGCTCAGTTGGTTAAGCCACTGCTGTCAGCTCGGGTCATGATCTTAGAGTCCTGGGATCGAGTCTGGCATTGGGCTCCCAGCTCCAACAGGAGTCTGCTCTTCCCTCTGACCTTCTCCCCTCTCATGCTCTCTCTCTCTCACTCTCTCTCTCTCTCTCAAATAAATAAATAAAATATTTTTAAAAATAGTTATTATGGTGGTGGCACCTGAGTGACTCAGTCACTTAAGCCCCTGCCTTCAGCTCCTGTCAGTCCTGGAATCAAGTCCCACATCAGGCTCCCTGGTCAGCAGGGAGTCTGCTTCTCCCTCTGTCCCTCTCCCTCCTCATGTTCACACTCTCCGTCTCTCTGAAATAAATAAGCAAAATCTTTTCTTAAAATGGTGATGATGGTAAATTTTGTGTTATGGATTCTTTTTTTTTAACCCACAGTTAAAATTTATAAAAATGTTTAAAAAGAGAAAGCGGTGTTGCTAGATATAAATCGGGATTTTGTGATAAATGGATCAATCCACAGGGAAAACACAGTAATCCTAAATTTGCATTCACATAGCATAGCCTCAAAACATATTACTCAGAAACTGAAGGAACTAACAGGAGAAACTGACAAAAGCACCCTCACGAAAAACACAAATGAATTTCCTTATTCTGCCTTTTACATTGTTCTCCCCATGTGGCCTCTGGAATAGACTCAAAGCTGAGTTCTGTAAAAGCAAGTGCGTGGGAAGACAGAGTAATTAATTTCAGGTATGCACATCAATAGTAGGTTGGCTTGGTTTAAAGACACTTTTTAGGGTACCTAGAAGAATGAACAGCCTGCGTATCCATCAGACCACCAAAATCCTCTAAAAGGAGAGAAGTAAATCTAAAATGAATCACGTCCAGCTTGCCAGAAGCCTACTCACATAGAAGCTTTCTTTTTTGTTGCTGTTTTTTTGGGTTTTTTTATATCTGACCATTTGAAACACAACTGGCCACGATCCATGAAGAGGCCCTTAGTCACTGGGGGCATGCGGCATTTAGTAATATTTATGTGACAAACTGGTTTGCAGCTCACAGCTGATCGTAACTGTGTTCAGTGATATATGTGCGAAGCACTTTGTTTAATGGTGTGTGGTACATTCACTACTGTGTTTATTGATATGTGTCAGAAACACTACCAGATCCAAAGAGTGTGACTATTGGCTTTATCAAAAAGGGAGAAAGGTGTAGTGAAAAACATCTGGGCTTTCCAACCAAACATACATGGATTAAAATCCCAATTTGACTGTTTTATAACTTGTGTCCTGGGGTAAATCACTTAACTTCACTGAGTATGTTTCCTGACTTAAATGGGGGTAAAAATGTCTCCTTTCAGATACCTTCCAGGATTAGAAATAGGGAACATAAAGCATCAGCCTGAGCCTGGCACACACACGGACATTCACTGCACAAAGTCCCCTCTCCTGGTGCAAGATTGTTTCCAAGTCAAGTTCATCCCACCCAAATTCTAGCACATCGACTCCTAACACAAACCCTGCAGGCCTTCAGAACAAGCTCTCCTCCAAGAAAGGAATTTATGTCTAAGTTTTTGCAACACCAACAACCATCCCCAAACATACTGGTATTCAGAGCGGGACTTAACTAGGGATGGCGTTTATATTGTCCTTTATTCTTAGGGCGGAAACGGAGAAACTTGACTCTTCCTTCGACCCTGAATTAAAAACATAGTCTCTTCAATAAATGGTGCTGGGAAAACTGGACAGCTACGTATAGAAGAATGAGAAACTAGACCATTCTCTTATGCCACACACAAAGATAAACTCGAAATGGATGAAAGACCTCAATGTGAGACAGGAATCCATCAAAATCCTGGAAGAGAACATTGGCAGTAACCTCTTTGACATCGGCCACAGCAACTTCTTTCAAGACACGTCTCCAAAGGCAAAGGAGACAAAAGCGAAAATGAACTTTTGGGACTTCATCAAAATAAAAAGCTTCTGCACAGCAAAGGAAACAGTCAACAAAACAAAGAGGCAACCCACAGAATGGGAGAGGATATTTGCAAATGACACTACAGACAAAGGGCTGATATCCAAGATCTATAAAGAACTACTCAAACTCAACAACCAAAATAAAGATCACCACATAAAAAAATTGGCAGGAGACATGAGGAGGCACTTCTCCATAGAAGACATACAAATGGCTAATAGACACACGAAAAAATGTTCATCATGACCCCTAATTAAAAGGAAAGAATGCAAACATTCCACATGCTCCTCTTGCTTTGAAGTTAAAATATAGATAAAACAGTGTGCTAACTCTATTTAAGTGAAATTTTCATTTATGTAACACTTTTCTCTAATAAGTCCTCTCATTATGCAAGGAGCACTTTCTGAAAGTTACTGGGGCCCAACAAGATGCTCCCTAAGGCCCTGTATGTGGGAGGAAGGGAAAAGTTGCTGCTCTGCTCTCATTTCAGACTGGCTGCATAAAGACCAGTCTTTTAATATTTCTCCAGCTCTTAATATAAAAAGAAAAAGAAGAGGGATGTATGAGTAAAATACGATCATAGTATATAGTTCCCATTTCTCAAATCACCTAGCCCAGGACTCTACAAAACTAAAGGTGAGAAATTATCTCAACCATAAAGGACTATGACAGTGAGAAATCCATCATCAATCCAGGCCGCTATGCACTCGGGTGCTTCAAAGGGAGCTCACCAAGCAAGAGCAGATGGCTCCAGGAGAGATCCCTTCTGACAGGCAACTGGGCCCCAACTGTCCCCAAGCTCAGCCGTCTCCTTCCCCTCAGGGCAGGGCAGATGCTTAGCAAGAAAGAAAGGTCTCTGAAGTGGGTTCTCAAGTACAAATTGATGTGGACAAGCTTAGGCATAGCCCAATAGGCATTTTATGACCTTTTCTCATAAACTAATCGTAGTAACTAAAATTACTAACCCCCAGCCTATAAAAAAATTTTTTCCATTAAATTCCTTCCTTGGTTTGCTTTAGAAAGCATGAGTTCTAGCTAAGGTAACTGTATAAAAGAACAACAACACTAGATCCTTTCAGTTTTCTATATATTTATGGTTAAGTGAAGTCTATAAATGTACTCTTGCAGTTAATAATCTTAAAGCTTTTTTAGCACACAAACTTGGATATCTAGCTCATTCATTTTCCAAGGTTTATCTTAGTCGTTCTGAGGGGATGTGGATGACTGGTTGCATAGAATTAAAACAATGACCCTGTAGGGTCCCGGAAAATAAAATACTGGCCTTATGGAAGCAAGTCATATTAGGAGCAGAAAGGTAATACTTACGTATACTTTCTATCCCAATTTACTCCTGGTCTCCAGAAAAAAATATATATAACGATATATAATTTTAATATATATGAGATATATATAATATATTTATATTTTATATATATATACATGCATATATATATATATATATATATATATATATATATATATGAAACTATAGCTCCAAGCTTTGTACCGGTTCACTCATTTTACTGGATCACTTGTCTAAAACACTGGTGGTTTGGTCAAATCACAAAATTAGTCTGATTTATGTTTGACTTTCCTCACTCTCCTATCCTTGCTTCAACACCAGAAAAGTGTTAATGAGGAGAAACATGTGAACCATATTCATGTGGCAAAGAAAGGGTGTTGGAGGTGAGGAAGAGATTCAGACAATCCACAAAACTGAAATAAGTCCCAGAATATAAATGAATGTAAATTGTATATACATTGAGCTGGGTGAAGACTGAGGTAATAAGATATAGATAGAGATAGATGAAAGATAGATAGATAGATAGATAGATAGATAGATAGATAGATAGATAGATAGACAGATGATAGATAGATAGATAGATAAGGACACAGTATCATTAGAGACTTTATAAAGCTGCTCAGGTATACAATGCACTATCTTAACATAAATTATTGTGCACCCAGCATTTTCAAAATACATTTTCATCGTTTCTTTGCTTCTAGAAGGTTTTGTTATCTTTAGGGAACATTACAAATATAAGTCATATGGCACTGTTATAAACACAGGGAGGAGGGCAAAGAAATGCTGAACACTTTAGGCATTTTATATTTTTAAAAGAGGCTGTCTTTTAGGGCGCCTAGGTGGCTTAATGGTTAAGCCTCTGCCTTCAGCTCAGGTCATGATCCCGGAGTCCTGGGATCGAGACCCGCATCGGGCTGCCTGCTTGGCTGGAAGCCTGCTTCTCCCTCTGTCACTCCCCCTGCTTGTGTTCCCTCTCTGGCTGTGTTTATCTCTGTCAAATAAATAAAATCTTTAAAAAGAGAGAGAGAGAGAGAGAGAGAGAGAGAAAGAGACTGTCTTTTACATTAGAAAGCTAGTTGCCCTGACAAATAGCTGAACTCTACACCCGAAACTAATGAGGAATACATCATTAGCCAATGTATTGGCTAATTGAATTAAAATAAAATAAAATTTAAAATTTTTTTAAAAAGAAAGCTAATTGTCAGAAGAGGAGAACAGGTTACAAAAGGGTTAAAGTCACCTCCAAGAATCACTGAGTTACAAGCACAACCCCTGACCAGGCCACTAACTGTTTTCTAGTGTTTTATGTAAAACTCAAAATTGAATTTGCCAACAGACATGGAAAATTAAATTCCCCTGAGAAAGTTGCAAAAGCCTACATTTTGCTACGGGAGAAATAGAACATTAATGGAACTTGCACAATATCTGTCTTTTTTAATCAAAATCTCAACAGGGCCCTGAACAGTAGCATGCCTCAAAGGAAGCACCACTCAGAGTAGAAGAAAAGCTCCCCTTTGTGCAAGACCTGCCATGTCTGGTAGGAACATGCATGATGGATGAGGGACACTCAGCCAGAGAACAGAGCATGTCTTTGAATGGTTGAACATGCATTTAGATTGTTCATATGCTCCTGATGACTTGAGCAAAGAAATTACCAAATGGATTTTTAAGTACTTTGATTTCTAGACCTGTAAACCCAATAAAATGAAGAACTAACAAGCCAAAGGAAGGGCAGTAAGGCAGGGAATAATATGCACTGAACCCAGTTTGGCACAGAAGTTTCATTGCTAACTATTCTGTGATTTGCGTAAGAAATTTAACCTTGATTTTCTTACATGTTGAAGAAAGGTAATAATGCTCCCGCTTTGTAGGACTGCAGTGTCACTGAACCTGTGAAGAGCTGGACTGGCATTAGTTATTACCATGCATCCTGCCCGATGCCAGCATTTAATGAGGAAATGCTTTGGCATGTCCAGCGCAGGAATCACCGCAGCATGTTGTCTGGGGAGGGACTAAGAGGCTGTCTTCTAGGAGACCTCAGGGACTTGTGTTCATTGTCTTTGTCAATTTATTATAATGCAGAGGCCAGTCCCGAGATAGGCAGACTCAGGTCCCTGATATTTTAGCACCACGAAAATAGATCTTTTCCAGAATATCCAGAGTTTTCAACCAACTTCATGGTAATGATGTATAAATCCAAAATCTCTCTCTTCAACAAATGGTGTTGGAAAAACTGGACAGCCACATACAAAAGAATGAAACTGGACCACTTCTTTCACCACACACAAAACTAAACTGAAAGTGGGTTAAAGATCTAAATAAAAATAAAAATAAATAAATAAAAATACTAAAAGAGGGTACAGGCAGAAAGGTCTCTGACATCATCCACAGCAGCATTTTTCTAAATCTGTCTCCTGAGGCAAGGGAAATAAAAGCAAAACTAAAGTATTGGAACTGCATCAAAATAGAGCTTCTGTGCAATGAAGGAAACAGTCAACAAATCTAAAAAGCAATGTACTATGAGAGAAGATATTTGTAGATGAAATCCAATAAAGTGTTAATGTCCAAAATATATAAAGAACTGATATAACTAAACACCCAAAAAATGAATAATCCAACTAAAAAAATGGGCAGAAGACATAAACAGATATTTCTCTGAAGAAGACATGGCCAGCAGACACATGAAAAGGTGTTCAACATCACTCATCATCAGGGAAATACAAATCAAAACCATGAGATATCATCTCACACATATCAGAAGGGCTAAAATTAAAAATACAGTAAACAACTAGTGTTGGTGAAGATGTAGAGAAAAAGGAATCCTGGTGCACAGTTGGTGGGAACACAAATTGAAAACTCTGGAAAACAGCATGGAGTTTCCTCAAAAAATTAACAATAGAACCAGTATACAATCCAGTTATTCCACTACTGGTTATTTACATAAAGAATACGAAAACACTAATTCAAAAAGGCATAAGCAATCCTATGTTTATTGTAGCATTATTTATAGTAGTTATATTATAGAAGCGGCCCAAGTATCCATCGATAGATAAATGGCTAAAGAAGGTGTGACACACACACACACAGGAATATTATTCAGCCATAAAAAGAATAAAATCTTGCCATTTGCAACAACATGGATAGAGCTAGCGAGTATAATGTTAAGTGAAATAAGTCCGTCAGAGAAAGACAAATACCATATGATCTCACTCATATATGGAATTTAAGAAACAAAACAAATGAGCCAATGAAAAAAGAGAGAGAGAGAAACAAACCAAGAAACATACCCTTAACTCTAGAGAACAAACTGATGTCACCAGAGGGGAGGTGGATGGGGATGGGGGAAACGGGATGGGGATTAAAGAGCACACTTACCATGATTTTTAAAAATCCCAATTTAAGTAATTCACAATGAAAATTCTAATTTGCACAGGAACAGAATGCATGCTTCAATTCTGTGCAGCCCATTTCCTCCCTGAAAACAGACTTACATGGAAAACCAGTTATAGGCACAAGGAGGAAGATTGCTTGTGGGCAAGGACTCAGGTGAGTAGGTATTTGGCACATTTTAGGGGTCCATCTCTCTAAAAGCCCTCAGATGCATTCTGGCCTCAGGCTTAGCTGAGAGATAGGACAGCCTGAGACCTGGGCTTGGGCTTAGAGTCTATGTGGATGTCCCTTCTCCATTTTAGGGAGTCAGACCATTGACACTGGGGCAGAGAATGCAGGCAGAAAAGTGGCAGGAGATAGAACTGAAAAGTAAGCACGCATTAGAGCATATGCCTTTTATTAAAAACATCTACCAAAATATCTATGAATGCGAATGCCTTCTGGTCCTTAAATGGGAGATGTCCTATTGGTTTTTCTGGCTTCAGGCTGGAAAAAAAATACTTTTCAGGTTGTGTCCTTCTAGAAGGCTCTCTCCCGTTATTTAGAAATACCTCATTATCAGTTATCTCCTCAGCTACAGTGGCCTGAGCTAGAAGATGATCAATTACTGTTTTATTACTTCGTACCACTTGTGGTATATTACAACAGCAGCATGGGCTGATGGTAACATACCAGGAGCAGAGCAGGTGGTCTACAGGCTCAATTAAGTGGCATATCAACATTCGCCAAACCAGACAGAAGTGGGATACCAAGTTTTTGTGAGTTTTCCCAAGAATTCTCGAGCTAAAGAACAAGTGCATTTATTATTAACAGACTCCCACATTTCCAGTTAAATATCCCCACATAACTGTCAAGGTCACTGCTGGTTTGAAATACAGCCCAAAGACCAAATGACTGACTTGTCCATCTTTATAAAAACTACTGTAAAAAAATGCTTCTACAGAAGGGTCTTCTTTTTTAAATCAGAAACTTATACCACTGCCAAAAATACTATAACCCCTAGGGGACTTTAACTACTATTGTTAGCCTATTTGGAAAGTTAACTTAAAAACTAATGCCAGGGGTGCCTGGGTTGCTCAGTGGGTTAAAGCCTCTGCCTTCAGCTCAGGTCATGATCCCAGAGTCCTGGGATCGAGGCCCGAGTCGGGCTCTCTGCTCAGCAAGGAGCCTGTTTCCTCCCCTCTCTCTGCCTGCCTCTCTGCCTACTTGTGATCTCTCTTTGTGTCAAGTAAGTAAATAAAATCTTTAAAAAAAAAAACAAACAACTAATGGCCAACTAAAAGAGATGGAAAAAAATTACTGATCATGTCAAACTAAAAGAAAAAAAGAGAAACATTTAGGAATATTTGTAATAACAAACTACCTCCCTTTAAACAAGGCACTGGAAAATAAGAAATGTTTCTGAAGTATAAAAAATATATTTATTAAGTGATTTCTCTGTGCAAAGCATCGCTCTAAGCATTTTATATATACTATCTCATTTAGTTATCCCCAAATCTCTATGAAGTAGGTACAAATATCCCCACCATAGGTGAGAAAACCAAAAACAAAGAGATTATGGTATTACCTTTAAAAAAGAAGACATTTGCCTGTTATGTCAGGCCATGTTTAAATGAAGAGTTGGATTCGAGTCCAATGCAAGATTACACATCCTGTGTTATGCCAGGTCAGAAGGCATCACAACTTGTTAAAATGTATAAGAATCCTGTGCAACTAAGGCAGCATGGCTTACTCTTTCAAAAACCAAAACACTGTGGAAGCCTGTTCTAGAACACATGAGCCAAGTCATTCCCCTAAAACGTGATGCTGTCAGAGTCTGAGAAAGCTTGAGAGAATTCAGTTATCCCGTAAAGTCAGTTTTCACCCAGCCTCCCAGCACCCTATGACAAAAGGGCTCCTCTGTACCACTTCCAACAATAAGGATCAATGGACATTAAATTAAGATAACTAAGCATGTGAAACAGAGTGAGAGAACAGGCAGCTGTTTTTCCTCCACTGTGGCTAAATATTTCATCTTCCTCGTGCAAGTGAAACGACTAGCCCACACCTAATCACACTGCACAGCGACTGTGCTGTGCTACCTTTAAAGAATGACAGACATACAGCCTCACCAGTCGTAAGCCTACAAAAATCAATAGCTGACATTTACTCGATGAAATACAAATTGACATTAGCTAGCTTCACTTTTTATTCAGCAAATTCAAGTCTGCAATCAATTCCCGTGCATGTGTAGACTATGGAAATTGGCTTTAAATTGATTTGTTTCTTCCTTAGCTAATTATAGTACACAAGCAAATGAACAATCAATTGCTAACTCCACTCCTACTGTATATGTTTCAATGAGCAAAACAAGACTGTCAAAGACAGATATTATTATGGCCTTTTCAAAGAGAAGCTAAGCATTCCACATACATAGTAATACATCAGCTATTTAATGATAATTTAAAAGACTGTCTTATTTGTTGAGCAAATATAAAACTTCCCCTGCTGTTATTAGTGAAGCTTATAGAAAGTTCTCAATTGATCAAGAGCCTGCTTAGAAAAATAGAGCTTATCAGACCATCTAGCACATAGGGAGTTCTGGGTCAATGTTAGCTGCTCATGAGGTAGTAAGTGTTGCACAATGTGGACCAGTGGGCTCAGAAAACCCAAGGTTCGAATCCTAGATCCATCACCACCCTTTGACCCTGCTTATAAGGCCTTATTACTGTTGAAATAAGTGTTTATGTCTACCAAAGAATGTCTACATTAATTCACCATTCACAAAAGCTAAAAACTTCAAATCACCCTAATGTCCCTCAACTGTAGAATGGATAAATAAACTGTGGCAAGTTCATTAATGAAATGAAAGAACAGTGAGAAGGAACCACCTACTGGCCCATGCAGTGTGGCTGTATGTAATGAAAGCTCACAGGCATAATGTTGAGTCACGTGCCAATGAAGATCTACGGTATGATTCTATTTACATGAAGTTCAGGGACAAGAAAAAGGAATGGATGGTGAAAGAGACTTGAGTAGTGGTTACTCTGAGAAGAGTTATGGCCTGGAGAGGTGCTCGAAGGAGTCTTCTAGGGAGCTGGAAATGTACGAGACTTTGATCTGGTGGTGGTCACATGAGCATAGGCACACACAATTTTATCCAGCTGTCAACCTAAAATTCAGGTACTCTAATGTTATATTACAATTCCTTCCCTTTCTCTAGGACCTCAGACAAATTATCCTCTCTAAACTTCCATTTCCTCATCCATGAAATAGGGATGATAATTTAACTAGTTCTGAGGATGGTTAGGAGGTAACTTACCAAGGAGCCTTGTTTGCAATAAGTTATTATTTCTCCCTGAGAATGCAGTCATCAACAGGCAGGATTCCAGAGTTATAAACTGCTTGAGGAATCATAATTAAGGTAGAAATGACCATTACAAAAACATGTGAACCTGGTTTTAAGAAAAACAAATACATCTTATCTTCTTATGTTTATAAACTTGAGGGAAAGTTCCAGATTCTTGGTTTTTATAAACCACATTTCCCACAGAATTCACTTACATAACAAATTACTCTAACAGAGTTGAAATATTATTTGACATAACTCAAAAGATAGGTATAAATTTTTGGTTTTAAGTCTCAGGTAAAGCTGGGTACATTCTGGTTGGCTGTAGTCTCTCTGGGGGCTAGACGACCCATTCTGGAAAGCTGATGCTTGGAGAAGCATTCAGACTCTGAAGACACCACTGGACCTGGAAACCAATTTCCACAGCATGATTTTCTATGGGAGGACAGTGACCAAAGGAGTTTAAAGTACTTACTAGCTTCTTGCCTGAGCATAGCTAAAGAATGAATTACTGGTCTTAAAAACTGCTGCATTATTTCTTGGGAGAGCTCAGGAGTAAGAGTGGGTTGGTTTTATTGTGAATATTGCTACAAAATCTCTAAGGTTATAGGACTGAATATAAGGGCTATAAATTTGAGGTGCTAGCTAGAATAGCAGAGAGTATTCAGAAATTCCCCAGGCATGCAGAAAGCTTGTACTATTGGGAATTCTTGTCTTGAGACATTTTTCACATTTTTACAATAAATAATACAATGTGTCAATCCATTTTGAAATACTTATACAAACCAATAAAAGACTGTCTTTGACCAGGGAAATGTAGAATGTGGATAAAAGAGAACACACAGTCCCTCGTATATGTGCTGAGCCAGTAGGTCACTGGCTGTCCTCAGCAGCCCCAGCCCATGGAGGTGCTCCTCTGGCCTGTCCCTTCTTCCATATCAGTGCTGTTCCCTAGAATGGTGATGATGGAATGTTTTATAGCCGCTCTGTCCAATTCTGTAGCCAATAGCCATGTGTGGCTATTGAGCATCTGAGATGTGGCTAATGTGATCAAGGAAATGTGTTTTTCATTGTATTGAATATTAATTCATTTAAATTTAAACAGCCACATGTGGCTACTGGCTATGATGTTGGGAAGACAGTTCTTGTCCATTGGATCTTGATAAGCTGAGACACTTCTAGTTGGGGAGACATTAGAGTCCTGCACTTATAGGCTCAATTCTTCCCACAGTCTGAGCCAATCTTAGAGAAAAGAAGACACAATCCAGTTGCTTTTGTCCCATCACCCAACTTGGCCGCCCCTAGATCTGGTCAGCCACAGATGTAGTCCAGCTGCCCACATAGCCTGTGAGTCGCTACAGTTTGGGTCTAATCCCTCCTCTGCCCTTGGTCTTCTCTCCCAGTTTCCAAATAGCCTCCTGTTGAGGGCTGGAGTGGAGTTCTGCCAGGAATGCTAGTCCAGGTGGCTGAGGCCGTAAGACTTTCTCTAGCTCTTCCCACTGCTGTCCCCTTCAGCTCCACCTCTGAATGAGCTACTATTATGAATGGGTTGGGGGAGCCTAGGTGGCTTAGTCAGTTAAGCCTCTGATCCCTCCTGCTCATGCTCTCTCTCTCAAATAAACAAAGAAATAAATCAACCCTGAGATCATGGCCTGAGCCCAAATCAAGAGTTGGATTCTTAACTGACTGAGCCGCCCAGGCACCCCCATTACATGCAGCCTAAGGTTATTCAAAGTTAAATTGTGTTCCCAGTAGAATTACAAACACCCAAACATCAGTGTACAGCTAGATAGAATATTTCATTTAAATTTACAAACAATTCTAGAATATAAAATAGATGTTCATTTATTATTCTTGTGGCAATAAAGCCTACATCCAAGACTTTTTGGTAAAATAGTCTAGATTATAGAAAATCATCACATGTTCTGACATTGACTGTTGACATAATTTAGGGAAACGTCTATCAAAACTAGAAGGCTCACGTATGCAACTTGGCTTATAAATACTTGATGGAAACATAAATGTGCATATTCCCAAAATACAACTGTCCGTATGAGTTGTGGCATTTCAGAATGAAGTGGCTATTCCTGGAGCATGTGAAGGTGATCCATCCACTGAAGGATGATTTAATTCATCATTCTGTCTGGGAGGAAGGGGAGGTGACATTGCTGGCCTGCAGGTTTGAACCCTGTCATATACACTTGGCAGCCTTTCACTTTGGGATTCACAGACTTGAAAATAACATCCTTTGAGTTCTGAGTGCACTGGTTGGAAATTCATATTTCTCAGCTGGGAAATGTGAGGGTAAAGGATACTTGAAGAAAGTACAATCCTGTGCCTATTTTCATGATGTGATGAAAGAGTCTTGCTGTCTGAGATTCTGCAATTAATCTTTCAGGATTCTTAAGTGTTTTTCATTCTGAATGATCTGTGGCACCCTGGAAATGAAATGGAAGAGTGTAAAATATTTAAAAAGTCAGAATGCTGTGTGGCAATGTACTAAAAAAAGCAAACAACATTCAGTTGTTCAGGGACTAGATTTTTAGCTGTTTTTTTTTTTCTTCCTTTGGATTTGACTTATACCTCCACCTGCTGGTGCACTGATGAAATGAAATGGTAATAAAATTCAAGCAACTAAATTAAGTAATTTGCTGGGATATCTGATATAGCTTTGGTGAGAAGAATGGCAAAAATTATAATCTAAAATGAGATTTCTCAACAAATGTTGGTAAATATGGGGAGAAAGGGGAACCTCTTACGCCGCTGGTGGGAATGTAAACTAGTGAGCCACTCCGGAGACAGTATGGAGGTTCCTCAAAAAGTTAAAAATAGAACTACCCTACTATCCAACAATTGTACTACTAGGCATTTACCCAAAGGACACAAACATACTGATTCAAGGGGACACATGCACCCTGATGATTACAGCAGCATTATCAACAATAGCCTAACTATAGAAACAGCCCAAATGTCCA
>PITA01017883.1:21897-42122 GCA_004023965.1 Spilogale gracilis
AAAGCAGACTCTTAACTATAGAGGACAAACCGAAGGTTGCTGGAGGGGAGGTGGGCAAGGGGATGGGTTAAATGGGTGATGGGCATTAAGGAGGGCACTTGTGGTGAGCACTGGGTGTTGTATGTTAATTGAGGGGTCACTAAATCCTGTGGGTGAAACTAAAATTAACCTGTATGTTAACGAACTGGAATTTAAATACAAACTTGGAAGGAAAATAAATAAATGAATAAAACGAAGGTTCAGAAGAGTATCAGTGTTTTTATCTATCCATTTATTCTGTGTTAACTATTAAAAGTGAGATAAGAAATAATAAAAATAACCTCACTGAACTTCTTACCTCCAGCCATCAACGTCTAATTCAATTATCTTGCCATCACCCATGTGTCATCCTTTCAATAACCCCGCTAAAAGTTTTACAAGAAAACATAGCAGAGAAGCTGGAGCATAAACCACACCATAAATCAGAATATCTCATTTAAAGTCAAAGACAGAAACATCTTCAGGAATGTAAATTGGTCCCAAACCATTAGAAGACCCATAAAATAAGCGTTTAAAACCCCACTGAAAATGCACTACAGCAGAACATTAAAAGCATGAATTCTGGAGTCAGACTTCTGGAACTGAAAACCCAGCTCTGCCCCTATGGCTGGGTGGTCTTGAGCAAAACCCTCTAACAACTCCTGCTTCAGTTTCCCCTTCTGTGAAATGTGGTTAAAGGATAGTACCTACTTAATGGCATTATTGAGAGGATTAAGTGAGTTAATATTTGTGAAGTTGTTCTCCCTGCTTGGTATGTTATTTCTCGAGATATCCATATTGTCTGCTTCTGCCTTCATTAGGCCTTTGTTCAAATGTCTGTCCTCTCAAAGAGATCTTCCATACCTCGAGCTGTTTTCCCCAGCTGTTAGTCTCCACCCTGCTGCATTTTCCTTCATATCATTTATCACTGCCTGACATTACTTTCTGTATTTATCATTTGTTCCCTCTTCCTGTTCAATCACCAAGCATCAAATGTGTACTAAAAAAAATGAATGGCTGAATAAATGAGTTAATGAAAGGTGTAGTCCAGCCAGCTTATACAACACAACTGTATGGCTATTTCTTATGATCATATTGCATTTTAAATTAAGGTAAAATTGTGCTGGAGTTTTTTAGAAGTTCCACTGTGCTGCATTACTTTCTAGAAGATTTTAGTTCATCTCAAAATTTGAAGATTTTGCAGTAAGTTTATCATTTCAGATCATTTAGTGTTAAATTATCCTTTTCCAAAAAAAGATCAAATTTCTGGGACTCCTACTGTTTATTCTCTGCTTAGAGAATGACCAGCTTATTCTTGTCTTAACTCAGTTTCTAAATTAACAAGGGGAAGAGTAATAAGAAGTCATCTTGGAGAAGTAACCAGAAGCCAGATCATAAAGGACTTTATGGGTCATTAGTGGCTTATTTACAAATATGGCGCAAACGTCTCTAATAATTTTTCAATGTAGAGGAGGTGTCTTTCATACCTTCCCTTTTAATGTGGGTAGGCTTAATACTGCTCAGACCAATAGAACATGAATGACTATATCATTTCTGGGATTGGGTCATAAAAGAGGATGTGCTTTCTGTCTTAGCTGAATATTCATGCCCCCACATGACTTTCCTAAGGCTGCCATACCTATAAAGGGCACATGTAGCCCCCACTTCCCTCCCCCTAATGAGCAATCCTAGATGTCAAATAATCCTAATTCGCAAGCCAAATATGTGTCTAAGCCTTCTAGGTGATTCCAGCCCCTAACCATATGTCTTCTCAGCTAAGGCCCCAAACACTTTGGAGCAGAAACAAGACATCCCTGCTATGTCCTATTCAAAATGACCCACAGACTCCATGAGCATAATAAAATAGTTGTTTTAAACAGCTACATTTTGAGTCACATTTTGATATACATAGCAATATAATTGGGACACCATGATGAGGATTTGGGGATTTTATTTTGAGTGAGAACTCTTTGGAGAGTTGAATTATGTGACTTGATTTGGAAAAAAGACTGCAAGAGAGCAAGTATGGAAACAAAGAATCCAATTTAGAGTTATCTAGGCAAGAGACCATAGTGCCTGGGATAGGACAGCACCAAAGAAGGTAGTGAGAAGAGCCCTGACTGAGAATATATTTTCAAAGTAAATCCAATTGAATTTGCTGAGGGATTAGGAGTTGAGTGTGAGAAGACACAAATCAAGAATGACCCAGGGATTAGGCCATAGCATCAACTACATGAATAAGAGTTGTCATTTACTGAGATACAAACATTACAGAAAGAACAGGTTTGTAGAGTAGAAATCAAGAGTTCAGTTTGGAACGCATAGCATGTCTATTAATTACCCAAATGGAGATGTTGAGGAGGCAACTGAAAATATTAATTTGGAACTCAGGAGACAGGCCAGTTCTGCAGTGCTGTATCCAACTCTAAGGGTCTAATTTTAGGAAAGATATTTACAAACTAGAGAATATTCAGAAAGGGACCAGGATGCAATGCTTCTAGAAGTCATCTTATCTTTAAAAAAAAAAAAAGTTGAAGGAACTAAACACAGATTGGACAGAAACATCCATAATGTGTAGAGATATTTGAATTACTAGGACGTATCCCTAGGACTCATCTTTGAGAGTAAGGTATCTTCTTTGAGGGACCAAGGATCTAGTGCTGACTTTCATGAAAACTAACACAAAGTCCATAATTGACTTTCCCCATAGAAATAGACACCGTTACCAAGGTCTGACCGAAAACAACCCTCAAATATGACAGGAGGCTAGGTTGAACAGCATGATATTCCGTGGGTACAAGATTCTTGAAACAGAGCACAGCAGAATGAAACCACATATTCATATGCTCCTAGCAGACTGCATCTTAGCCTGTAAAAAATTTATCTATTTAGACGCCATCCACTTCTGGAATCCCCACGTATGGAAAGTTCTCCTTAGTGCTTGCAGTACAAAATTATTTTAGCATCATTAACCACAATATTTTGATCTTTTAGCGTTTTAATCTTTTTGCATTAATAGAAGCAGCTTTATAGGTGATTAAGAGGAGGAAATCTAGAGCTGGAATTACTGGGCTAAGATCTAACTCTGATACTTGGGCAAATTATTTAAACTCTGTGCCTTCTTCTCCTGACTCCTTGGATTTCTTACAGGGAATAAATAAGTCTGTAAGTGTAAAGTATTTAAAATACGTAGAACCAGTTAAGTAAGAAGTGGTCCCAAAAAACTGTTAGCTCTGTTCAGCAGCACTCAGCATACCCCTCTCTGTGAATGCCCCTTTGGGATGACTTGTTTAGTTCTTTAAAATTCATTCAGGCATACAGAATTATGACGACTGTGAGGAAGAGCTCCAAAATGGCAGCTCTGAACTTACCCTCTTGCTTTGCAATCACTGGAAAGATGCTTTCTTGAAGTGCCCTCTCTACTGATGTCAGAACTGCTGTCATTCAACTCACCGTCTCCTCTTCTGTTAACTTTCACACAAAATTCATCTGAATTTGAATGTGTCCAGGAAATGAAAAGGACAGACTCACTCTGTTATCCATAAAAATGTACCAAATGTCAACACATTGCTCAGAGAGAATAATACATAATCTGAATTACCTTAAACTTGCAGATTTATCCTCTCCACACAGGGATGGGGGTCAGAGAGGACCTCAGCCTGAACCCTATTTTAAAAAAGAGGTGAGAGTAGCAGTTAATATTTGATGCCCAGATATCAAAACTGACCGAGCAGACACAACATCCCTCATGGGGAGTGCTTAGGGAGACAGTATTTAAACCCTGAGGGACCAAGATGTTCCAACTGGACCCACAAGGAAGCTACTAGGCGCAATATCAGCAGAAACAGACCTGGGCCTCCATGAACAAAGGACCATCATGCCTCCTTCTGCCTTCATCTGTGAAGAAAATTTTCCTCTCAAATAAAAAAATAAACAAGTCCTGAAAAATTAGTCCCTTGAAGTCCCACACCTGAGCAGGTGCTGAACCTTCATAATGCTCTTGGCATGAAAATCTACTAAATGTTAATGAGGACACTAACCATTTAGGGTGGTCTAACCTGGGCCAGCAGGATCCCACTCCTCTCAAGGGAGCACAAGAACACTCCCTTGTTCGTGGACTGGGAAATCTCCGCAGCCCCACCCTCCTGGGCCTCTGCATAAAAGGGGAAGGGCACTGTCTTCGGGAAGAACCTCGGCTGGAAGCCCTCGGAGGTAGCCCCCACCACTCTGCGACTGGGGCCAGCCTGGTCACTCGTCCAAGTGGGACCTGCTCCGGCTATGCTCACAAAGCTTCTTCTTTCTAGTCCTAGCTAGCCTCGCCTTGGCTGGAACAAGTCACGGTGGCAATGGCCACCGGCATAAGGCCGCAGCCACTGGCCAAACACCCATCAACACGACGGGGAAGCCAGGGTGCCGCCCTGCTCCCCGCACTGTGCGCCGCCAGGAGGGTCCCTCTGCTCAGTCCTTTGGCCGCGACCTAGGCGGCAGCGGCACCAGCACCACGTTTCCGCCAGGTGGCGCCGAGTCTGTCGTCGTTTGGAGCAAAGAGGTGGTGTGGGACAGGCCTGGCTGGCCTCTGTCCAGCACCACGACGACTGCCGTCCGCTGGCCAGTGAGCTGTAGGGACAGGCGGCGCTGAAGTGCAGCGCTAGTACCCTGGGGCCGCAGGCGCTGCGGAGAATTGTGTAAGTTAGCTCGGGGTTGGGGCCTTCGTCTGCAGTGGGATCGCCAGCTGGCCCAGGAGAGCGCCCTGGGGCAGAGGCAGCTGGGCTGAGCCACTGAAGAGTGGCAGTGTGACCAGCCGAGGTAGGTTGTTGTTCTGGTCCTCCACATGCAGCCACACCACCGCCCGGCCCGGGGCGGCCGTCGAGTGCTTCAGGCCCCAGCTTCAGCTCCGCCAGTTCAGCTCAATCAAAGCACCGTTGTGCGCGCAGCTCCCCAGTGGTGGGGTCCACTGAGACGTAGGCGGGGACCCACTTCAGCCTCCAGCAGCCGGTAGGTGAGCTGGCCATTGCGGCCCAGGTCGGGTCCCGGGCGGCCACCGTGGCCAAGTAAGCGCCGGGCGGGTTGTTCTCACGCACCTACACCTCGTAGACCGGCCCTGTGAAGAGTGGCGTGTTTTCATTCTCGTCACTCACGCGAACCGTGTAGGGCCGCACGGTGCGTCGTGGGGGCGCGCCCCGGTCCTCGGTCACCAGCGTCAGGTTATACTCAGCGATGTGGTCGCAGTCCAGCGACGCCGCGGTCACTACCCGGTAGCTGCAGGGGTAGGCCGGCTGTAGCCGGAAGTGCTCGTGCCGGTAGAGGGCGCAGCGCACCTGCCCTTTGGCGCCGAGTCTCTGTCCGAGGTGCTGACCAGCGCCACCAGGCTTTTGCGCGCCGCCCCCTCTGGCGCCAGAGAGACGGCGCAGGCCTCTGGCGTTCCCGGCTGGGTAGGCCAGGTCGCGTCCCCACCCTCGAGTGCGGCGGCGGCGAAGGGAAAGGAAGCGAAGGGAGAGGCGGCAGGTGCACCCGGGGCGGCCAGCGGGGTGATGGTGACGTCCGGAGTGTTGTCACTGACATAGCAGAAGCACACGATGACCTTGCAGGACGGAGGCCCGGGGCCCGGGACCGCGGTCCTGGGCCCGCACGTCCAGCTCATAGGTGCCTTGGCGCTCGTAATCCACGGGTCCTGCCAGAGTGAGGCGGCCCAAGCGTGGTCCAGGCGGAAGAGGCGGCGCGCCTCGGATGGGGTGCGGGCACCGAAGGCGAACACCACGTCGCCTTTGGGGTCCTCGTCGGGGATGGCTGCGTCCAGTCGAGCAGCAGCGAGCCCACGGGAGCGTCCTCCGCCAGCTCTACTTCGGCCACGGCGCCCTACGGGAACGCGGACCTGTGGTCTTTGGTGTCCAGCACTTGCACGCTGAGGGCAGCCGTGGCGGAGCGCGGTGGACGGCCGCTGACCTGGGCCACCAGCTCCAAGCTGTAGGTGGCCTGGCTCTCGGGGTCCAGCTCCTGAGCAGCACCAGGTCTGCGCACTAGGCACTGTCTGCGCGTCTGCAGTTCCACGCGGAAAAGGCTGTGAAGCTTCGCCAGGCATACGCTCTGCAGCCCGTTGGCCCCCACGTCCTCGTCCACAGGCACTGATGCACATGTTCAGGCCACGTCCTCTGACACCTCCACCGGAATCTGGGCCTGGGGAGCGGGGAGCGAGGGGCGTGGTCGTTGATGTCGCTCACCTCCACTTCCACGTGCACCAGCCAGAACTACTCCTGCGAGAAGCCGACCACGTCGAAGGCCAGCACGCACTGTGGCTCCTGGTCACACAGCCAACCATCTTCCAGGTCCGTGTCCCCGACGGTCAGCTGCCCATCCCCCTTGCACACCCCAAAGAGTGAGCTGTTGAACTTCATCAGGTGGCACTGGCGTGGCACCTCGAGCTGGTAATTACACAGGACACGGACAGACAGAACACCAATATAGGTCCCTTGGGCTTCCTCCTCATAGGTGTGGAAATCAACAGATTTGGTTGGAGACCCAGACACCAGCTGCAGCCACAGAACTTGTGAGACTTTCAGTCTGGCCCAGCATAATGTGCCTGCGGGAAATCTGAGCCTCCAGCAAGACATCTTTGTTCCTCAAAGAGAAAAAGCCAGTCAGAGGCTCTGCCCAGCCTTCCAGACTCTCATGCCCTCCTGAGTAAGTGTCAGGAGCCTCCCCATCTCCTAAGCTGACGGAGTCCCAGTGGGGAATATGGCAGTAGAAGCACAGCTCCTGCCTCAGGGGAAAACTCACTGACTTCCCTAAGTATCAGTGAGAAGGTAGCAGTAGAAGCACAGCTCCTGCCCCCCGTAAAATAACCCCACTAGGCCTGACATGGCCACAGCTAGGAAAAGGCAGTCTGAGCTTTGCTCCTGCCAATGGTGTGGAGCTGGCATCTCCTCTTTTTACTAATTGGTCTTTATCCTAAAAGCAAAAACACATTACTCTTAACAGAGCCTCAGGATGCTCTAAACCAAACCGAGACTCCCTTACAGTCCTTAAGAGTGTACTTTTTGTACTTTCCCTTTAAATCTCCTGTAGCTCTGTGAATGAGATTGTCAAGGCTCTTGAATGGTTAAATAGTGGGCTTAAGGTAATAAAACTGTACTAACAAGAACATTGCCAGGCACACAAAGGATCCATAAATAAAGAGTTCTGCACCCAGTCAGAGAAAAGAGGCTTGAGCAAGCACTTTTACCTTTGCAAAATAAGTTATCTTTCTCTTTGACTCCAAACAGACTAACTTCTGGCCATTATACTTATGGTGCAGATTAAACTTTGTATATAACTCATCTGAGCCTTTCTTATCTGTAAGGCCTGCTTAAAAAACACCATATGATTAATCTATCCTTTATCGCCTAGGTGCCAAATGTAAAGAATCATAAATAATGATGTTCTGGTTAAGGGAATTAACCGAACTTGTAGATATGGACACCTGCACAAATATGTTTTACTAATCAAAACACTATGTTTTGGTCATTAATCAAAATGCTGTGTAAGCAAAAAACATTCCCTGTAAAAGATTCTTCCCTTTATGATGATTTGTAATTTTTTGCCTATAAATAAAGACACTGAGAGCTGGCAAGGCAGAGATGCCTGGCAGGTGATCACAAAGGAATCTTTGGGGCTCTCTCATTCGCTGACATGGTCTTTCCTTCAGGGACACCTGATTGAACCGGAGCTGGCCTCCGGCAAGTAAGCAGTCAGAATGCACTTGCCATTGTAAATACATCTGATCTCTAAACCCTCTCTGCTGTGTAATCACTTTTCGGTGCTCCAGGCCTAAGCTTGCTTCTTCTGTGCCCTATCAGAGAGGTTACATAGAGAAGAATGTGCAAATAAGCATCCATCTGGGCCAATCCTCAGAGTCTCTGGGTCTTGAGCCCACCTTGTTCCCCTAAAAGAGTTCATAGAAGAGCTACCCATTTTTGCCTGGGGAGCTGAACAGGGGCCAGAGCAGTGCAGGGGACATTAAGATCTCTATGGAACTTTCCACTATAAGAATCCATCCTGCTTGCTTTTCCACTGTGTTTGATTTCCACTGTGATGGTAGGAGCAGGGAATCTGCAGCCTCCGTGTCCCTTCCTAAACACATTTACATATTCCTCAGACAGAGATACAATTACTCTTCTCTACCATTTTTAAACCAACTGTTATGTGCATCTTTTGCCACCCACAGTTATCCATCTATGTTGGGGTATCATTTCCTGTATTGAAAGATTCCGGGGGAACAGCCTCTTCAGAGTCAGGCGGTATCTAATCAGGGAAGAACTGTTTTCCAAAGTAATCATTTCTAAATAGCTTTTCTGTAGCAAAGAAACCATTAATGATGAAATTTTAGCCCCTTCATCTCCTTTTATGTCAGTAATTATTTATATGTGAGGAACTGGCATCAGGGAGGTTTGTTAACTACAAACCACTGTGAGGGAGAGTTAAGGGTAGGAAAAAGATTTAGGGAAATATGCTGCAGTCAGTCTTGTTAGAAAATTGCTATGCACCATTTATTTTTAAAAAGCCCTTGGCTGAAGAAAACCATGGGTGGCCTGATAGGCTGAAGGCTAAAGAAACATTAAACCATCTGTCTAAAGCACAATAAATAGTCTTGTGTTAAGTTCTCTTTATGTGTGAAATGTTCTAAATGCTATAATGGTCCCCATGTTAATGACGACATTGTTCCTCATGCCATGGAGTCATCATCAGTGCTGTGCTCTTTAACTAGTCATCTTGGCTAAAATCAGTGAACAGACTGAGTTATTAATATGCCCCGGCTATTCTTGGATCCTCCATGATCTGTAATATTATTGATTCCTGCAGGGACATGTCAGTAAATGACTATTTTTGCTTTCACTCTTAGGAAGGAGTTGCATCTATTTTAGTATCAGGATCTGTGAATCCAGTTCTGAAACTGAGCCACCTTTGATGAGATAATTAATTTGCAAGGGTTTTAATTTAGTGGAGCATTCAGCAGTGACTAATTATAAGTACCAATAACCTGATGTTGGAGAAGTTTGCAGTAGGAGGCATGAATTGATTTGGGTTGGGTACTCTGAGATCCTAAAAGGAGAAAGTGCTTCATATTGTTTACTTTAGATTTGTCATTTTGCCTGACAAGGCATCAGTCTGAGGGAAGAACTCTACTATAGCTTAGCTGAACCAGATTTCTTTGAGGCTAGTGTCCTCACTGGCATAAAGACAGTTAGCTTTCTTCCTTGGAAGTGGTTATCCTAAAGAAGGACCTGGTTATTCGGCCTCTGGATCTCAAGGAAAACAAGAGGAACAGACCCTCCATCCAACTTCTTAATTCCTAGTTGCCCCTTAACTGAAGCATGAAAACTGATTCAGCCATTGCCTTTTTAAAAGGCACATGCTTCCATACACATTAGCCAGGAGAGGGACCCATTTAACCATAGTCTGAGTCTCATTTCTTGCTCTTCTCCCTCATCTCCAGCGATCCCTGCCAGGCTTGGCTTCTTTCAGTCTTCAGCATTATTGTTGCTATTCATGACAAGCAAAACTGCTCAGCATACTGAAAATGAAGAATAGTCATGCCTCTATCTACAGAACATCAAAAGATCCAGATAAAATATGAAAAAGGCAAGCAATCAAACACATTACCTCCACAATGCTAAACATCTGGACACTTATGTTTGGAAACATACAGCTATGATGTTTAAATGCTTGATTGCATTTTTCCTCGCTTTTCCTCCAGCTGTTTGGCAGCAAGCAGACCACCAACTATAAGAAATATGCTATATTGCTAGGGATTCATTATTAACATTAGCATTGTTTTCCTAGTAAGCAACCACCTTATTAAAACACTGCTTTATGAATGAAGGACAGCTGGAGTTTCAGGAAAGAGACATTTTCTGAGGCAAAATTCAGTTCTGTGCCAGTAGAGCGACAAGCTGAATAATACAGAAGCTGTCTGACCTGTCCCCCCTAGGGATGTGTCGTCAGGAAGCTATGTTTACATCCCGGAGCTGCTGGTGCTCTCACGTTCCATTCTGCTGGCTCTGTTAGATAAAAATCTGTCTCAATATTAAAAGCATTGTGGCAGAAATTTGGTTTATGTTGCCCGTCTTCCCATTTGCCAGGATATTGCCAAACTACAAGTCCATAAAATGTAGTTTTGATCTCTGTTGGTGTCCAACAGAAAGCAAAACAAACAATAGGAGCAGAGGACTACCACCACCACAGGAAGGCCAAATTGTAAATAAAACAGCAGTTTGGTCCTCTTGCTCAGTTTGGTTTTAAAAGGGGTGACGTGGCAGGATTTGGGGAAACTCCCTACAGTTCACTTCTGTTTCTAACAAAAGCACTGGATATGCTAGCATGCTCCCCATAATGCCAGGACGCCAGAACTGTAAAATAGTATTTGCATTCTAACCATTTCAAGAAAAGATTTTCTGTTTTTCTGAGCATGCAACAGCATTTACACACTAAAGCACACTGTACCTAAACAAAATTCATTTTCAGCATAAACACGGGGGAAAAATTGGTTTCCTAATTCACAATGGTGTATGTGCCTTTGCATACTTTCTCTTTCTTATTACACAAAACTAATAACATACGTTGGGGGGGTGTAGCCCCAGGAAAGTTCCTAACGTGCAGATTTCACTAGACTGTGTTGTCTATGTATCAGAGTAAGCAGCAACTCTTTATGGGACCTTGAACCAATACTGTCCTGGCCCAGAGGCAGTTTTTGTGTCGTTTAGAACAAATCACTCTATGTCATATCTGAGACCCATCTACATTTCTCAACCAAACATCCTATAGACGAATAAGCAAAATATTATCAAGTGCAATGTTGCTGTCTTCAGGAGTTAAGTTCCAGAGATTGAAGCTATCAAGACTGGTGGAAAGAAAACAAATCAATCTTATAAAAAAAAATCATACCTTAAAAAAACTAAAACTAATCTTCAGCGTATGAACCTCCAAAATAGGGAAATTGTTTTAAGTTATCACATAAGATGTACCATTATCTCATTCCTGTTACTCCATTGTGTAATCAGTGTGTTATTATGCCTTGACTATACAAACATTTATAGGAAAAATGATCCCCAAATTCCTGGTCCTTTTTGTAAAATGATTTCAGGGAGAATAATTCAGACCTGAAGTCAACCAAAATACTGCCTACAAGCACAGAATAGGAACAAAATGATATTTTATCAACTACTTAAGTGCTTTAACCTAGAGAAAATCAGAGGGAACCACAAGAGAGTATCAACACTAATCACAAATTCCCCTTAATATAAAACAAGGATTTAAATGATACAATCTTTACTTAGAAAAAAGTTTACCAAATGATCATTATGAAGAACTGTATAATTTTAAAATACTACATAAAACTAGTTTTAAAACTGCTGCTTTTATTAGTCTAGCAGTATGAAGGACAGTAGATCAATGAATAATGAAAAACATCTTACCTTTTTTGTCTCAGGAATGCCTCAAACCCCAAGTGAGCCAGTGAAATAGACTTTGGTTCTTGACTTCAGTCTTTGTTCAAGGATCATATTTTGTATCCCTGCCACCTGAGAGAAAGGAAGCCCACTCCCCCATCAGAGACTGTAGCAAAGAAAGAGAAGAATGAAGGAATAATGACTGAGAAGCAACTTTTTTATCTGTGCCTTATTTTATCTTCATCTCTCTTCCTCTTAACTGATCCTCTCTATATTCCGTCTCTACACCAAAACTCATGTCCCCCAGTACTCAGAGCGTTTTCAGGGCCTTGATCAACAAATATTTGATCAAGTATTGGTGACACAATAAAGTTCACAGGCCTGTAGAAGAAAATACTTAAATGTTAAAAAAAAAAAAATCAGAGTTCAGAGGTGACATGGAGAAAGTTGTATCAAGTGCAAACAAGAAGTGATCTGAGCGTTTCCAGGTAAAATCATAGGCAACCAGAACTGCCAAGGACAGGTAAAGCCTGGGAGTGATGTGAGCAAGCTGCGCAGGAGGACAGGCCTGGAACCTTCTGTAGAGACCTCGTAGAGTTGGTTAGAGTAGGAGAGTTGAGGACACTACAGGGATGAGTTTGAATGGTTGGCATTGTTGAAGAACTTGATGCTAAGCTAAAGAGTTCAGATAATTTTTTTGAAGGTGTAAAAATTATTATTATTAGATCTCAACTCTTGGATACACTTTTAACTAACATACAGTGTCATATTGGTTTTAGGTGTACAGTGTAATGATTCAATGATTTTATACATAACTCATCAAGATTTGTGAACTCTTAATTCCTTTACCTATTTCACTCATCCTCCTACCAACCCTGCCTCCGGCAACCATAGTTTGTTCTCTGTATTTAAGAATCTGGTTTCCTTCCTTCCTCCCTCCCTTCCTTCCTTCCTTTCTTCCTTCCTTCTTTCCTTCCTTCCTTCCTTCCTTCCTTCCTTCCTTCCTTCCTTGTTTCCTTCCTTCCTTTCTTTCTCTTGTTTTTCTCTGTTCGTTTGCTTTGTTTCTTAAATTCCCCATATGAGTGGTATCATATGGTATTTGTCTTTCTCTGACTGACTTATTTCACTCAGCATTATACCCCCTAGGTCCATCCATGATATTACAAATGGTAAGATCTCATTCTTTTCTATGGCTGGGTAATATTCCATTGTATATATATACCACTTCTTTATGCATTCATCTATCAGTGGATATTTGGGTTGCTTCCATATCTTGGTTGTTGTATTAAATGCTGCACACATTAGGTGCATATATCTTTTCGAATTAGTGTTTTCATTTTCTTTGGGTAAATACCTAGTAGTGGAATTACTGGATCATATGGTAATTCTATTTCTAATATTTTGAGGAAATTCCACACTGTTTTTCACAGTAGCTGCTCCAGTTTGCATTCCCACCAATAATGCACAAGGATTCCTTGTTCTCCACATCTTCACCAACACTTATTTCTTTCTTTTTTTTTATTTTAGCCATTCTGACAGGTGTAAGTAAGGTGACATCTCACTGTGGTTTTGATTTGCATTTCCACGATGATCAGTGATGTCAAGCATCTTTTCATGTCTCTATTGGCCATTTGTACACTTTCTTTCGAAAAATCTCTGCTCTGGTCCTCTGACCATTTTTAATCAGATTATTTGGGGGGCGTTAGGTTTTGAGTTATGTAAGTTCTTTATATATTTTGGATATTAGCCCTTTATCAGATATATCACTTAAAAATATCTTCTCCCATTCAGTACGTTGCTTTGTCATTTTGTTAATGGTTGCCTTCACCGTGCAAAAGCTTTTTATTTTGGTGTAGTCCCACTAGTCTAATTTTGCTTTTGTTTCCCTTGTGTAAGGAGACATGAGAGTTTAAACACTTTTAAGACAGCAATAAGATAGCATAGATGTTTGTGGAGCAAGGAGTTGGTCATATGCATTCCATTATGACAAATAAGGGAAACAATTGCCTTCCCTGAACATTTGTAAAATCCTCAAAAAGGACTGTGTTGTATTTGAAGATTTTTTAAAATTTATTTTATTTTTTCAGTGTTCCAAGATTCATTGTTTATGTCCCATACCCAGTGCCCCATGCAATACGTGCCCTCAGTACCCACCATCAGGCTCTCCCATCCCTCCATCCCCTTCCCTCCAAGACCCTCAGTTTGTTTCTGAGTCCAAAGTCTTTCATGTTTCGTTTCTCTCCCCGGATTACCCTACTTCCCATTCCGTTTCCTTCTCCTACTGTCCTCTATATTACCCCTTATGCACCTCAAGTAAGTGAAACCATGTGATACTTGACTTTCTCTACTTGGCTTATTTCACTCAACATAATTTCTTCCAATCCAGCCCATGTTGCTACAAAAGTTGGATATTCATACTTTATGATGGAGGTGTAGTATTCCATTGTATATGTGTACCACATCTTCTTTATCCATTCATCTGTTGAAGGGCACCTTGGCTCTTTCCACAGTTTGGCGATTGTGGCCATTGCTGCAATGAACATTGAGGTACATATGGCCCTTCTTTTCACTACATCTGTATCTTTGGGGTAAATGCCCAGTAGTGCAATTGCAGGGTCATAGGGTAGCTCTATTTTTAATTTTTTAAGGAATCTCCACACTGTTTTCCAAAGCAGCTCCACCACCTTGCATTCCCACCAACAGTGTAAGAGGGTTCACCTTCCTCCGCAGCCTCTCCAACACTTGTTTCCTGTCTTGTTAATTTTGGCCATTCTGACTGGTGTAAGGTGGTATCTCAGTGCGGTTTTCATTTGAATTTCCCTGATAGCTAGTGACGATGAACATTTTTTCATGTGTCTGTTAGCCATTTGTATATCTTCTACAGAGAAGTGCCTCTTCATGTCTCTTGCCCCTTTTTTGATGTATTCATCTTCTTTTTGGATGTTGAGTTTGAGTAGCTCTTTATAGATCTTGGATATCAGCCCTTTCTCTGTAGTGTCATTTGTAAATATCCTCTCCCCTTCTGTGGTTTGCCTCTTTGTTTGTTGACTGTTTCCTTTGCTATACAGAAACTTTTTATTTTGATAAAGTGGCAAAAGTTCATTTTTGCTTTTGTCTCCTTTGCCTTTGGACACGTGTCTTGAAAGAAGTTGCTGTGGCCGATGTCAAAGAGGTTACTGCCTATGTTCTCCTCCAGGGTTTTGATGGATTCCTGCCTCACGTTGAGGTCTTTCATCCATTTCGAGTTTGCCTTTGTGTATGGTGTAAGAGAATTGTCTAGTTTCATTCTTCTATATGTAGCTGTCCAATTTTCCCAGCACCATTTATTGAAGAGACTATCTTGTTTCCACTGGATATTTTTTCCTGCTTTGTCGAAGATGATTTGACCATAGATTTATGGGTCCATATCTGGACTCTCCACTCTGTTCCATTGGTCTATTTTTCTGTTTTTATGCCAGTACCATGCTGTCTTTGTGATCACAGCTTTGTAATAAAGCTTGAAGTCACGAGATGTCTCCAGCTTTGTTTTTCTTCCTCAGCAATTCCTTAGCGATTAGGGGTCTTTTTCGGTTCCATATAAATTTTAGGATTGTTTGTTCCAACGCTTTGAAGAATGTTGGTGGGATTTTGATTGGGATGGCATTGAAAGTATAGATTGTTCTGGGCAGTATAGACATTTTAACGATGTTTATTCTTCTGATCCATGAGCATGGAATGCTCTTCCATCTTTTTTTGTCTTCTTCACTTTCATGAGTGTTCTGTAGTTCCTCAAGTACAGATCCTTAACTTCTTTGGTTAGATTTATTCCTAATTATCTTATGGGTTTCGGTGCTATAGTAAACGAATAGATTCTCTGATTTCCCTTTCTATATATTCATTGTTAGTGTATAAGAAAGCAAATTATTTCTGTGCATTGATTTTGTATCCTGCCACATTACCAAATTGTTGTATGAGTTCTACTAGTTTGGGGTAGAGTCTTTTGGGTTGTCCACATGATTATCATGTCATCTGCAAAGAGAGAGAGTTTGACTTCTTCTTTGCCAAATTGAATACCTTTTATTTCTTTCTGTTGTCTGATTGCTGTTGCTAGGACTTCTAACACTATGTTGAACAGTAGTGGTGAGAGTGGGCATCCTTGTCTTGTTCCTGATCTCAGAGGGAAGGCTGTCAGTTTTTCCCCATTAAGAATGATATTTGCTTTGGATTTTTTGTAGATAGATTTTATGAGGTTGAGAAATGTTCCCTCTATCCCTATACTTTGAAGAGTTTTAATCACGAACAGATGTTGTATTTTGTTAAATGCCTTTCTGCATCAATTGAGAGTACCATGTGGTTCTTCTCTCTTCTCTTATTGATTTGTTCTATCACGTTGATTGATTTGCGAGTGTTGAACCAACCTTGCATCCCTGGGATAAATCCCACCTGGTCATGGTGCATAATCTTTTTAATGTATTGTTGGATCCTGTTAGCAAGGATCTTGTTGAGAATCTTAGCATCCATATTCGTCAGATATATTGGTCTGAAGTTCTCCTTTTTGATGGGGTCTTTGTCTGGTTTGGGGACTCAAATAATGCTGGCTTCATATAAAGAGTCTGGAAGTTTTCCTTCTGTTTCTATTTTTTGAAACAGCTTCAGGAGAATAGGTGTTATTTCTTCTTTGAATGTTTGGTAGAATTCGCCAGGGAATCTGTCAGGTCCTGGGCTCTTATTTTTTGGGAGGTTTTTGATCACTGCTTCAATCTCATTGCTAGATATAGGTTTATTCAGACTTTAAGTTTCTTCCTGTTTAGGTCTTGGAAGTTTTATAGGTTTCCAGGAATGCATCCATATCTTCTAGGTTGTTAAACTTACTGGCATATAATTGTTGATAGTAATTTCTGATGGTTGTTTCTATTTCCTTGGTGTTATTTGTGATCTCTTTCTTTTCATACATAATTTTATTAATTTGGGTCTTCTTCCTTTTCTTTTGGATGAGTTTGGCCAATGGTTTATCAATCTTACTGATTCTTTCAAAGAACCAGCTTCTAGTTTCATTGATGTGTTCTACTGTATCTCTAGTTTGTGATTCATTGATCTCTGCTCTAATCCTAATTATTTCCCATCTTGTGTGGGCGGGGTTTGTTTAATTTGTTGTTGATTTTCCAGTTCTTTAAGGTGTAATGAGAGTTGGTGTATTTGGGATTTTTCAATTTTTTTGAGTGATGCTTGGATGGCTATGTATTTCCCCCTTAGGACTGCCTTTGCTGTATCCGATAGGTTTTGGATCGATGTATCTTCATTCTCATTGGTTTCCATGAAGTTATTCAGTTCTTCTTTGATTTCCTGGTTGATCCACAGATTCTTGAGCAGGATAGTCTTTAGCTTCCAAGTGTTTGATTTTTTTATGAACTTTTTGTTGTGGTTGAGTTCCAGTTTCATGGCATTGTGGTCAGAGAATATGCAGGAAATAATCTCAATCTTCTGGTATCAGTTGAGCCCTGATTTGTGACCTAGTATGTGGTCTATTCTGGAGAAAGTTCCACGTGCACTCAAGAAGAATGAGTATTCTGCTGTTTTAGGGTGGAATGTTCTATATATATCTATGAGATCCATCCGGTCCAATGTGTCATTCAAGGCTCTTATTTCTTTGTTGACTTTCTGTTTAGATGATCTGTCCATTGCTGACAGTGGTGTGTTAAGATCTCCTACAATTAATGTGTTCATATAAATATGACTCTTTATTTTGCTTAACAGTTGGCTTATGTAGTTGGCTGCTCCCATGTTGGGGGCATAAATATTTACAATTGTTAGATATTCTTGGTGTATAGACCCTTTGAGAATGATGTAGTGTCCTTCTATGTCTCTGACTACAGTCTTTAGATTAAAATCCAATTTGTCTGATATGAGAATCCATACCCCGGCCTTCTTTTGAGGTCCATTGACATGAAAGATGGTCTTCCATCCCCTCACTTTCAATCTGGAAGTGTCTTTAGATTCAAAATGTGTCTCTTGTAAGCAGCATATGGATGGGTCCTGTCGTTTTATCCAGTCTTCAACCCTGTGCCTTTTTATTGGAGCATTTAGGCCATTCACATTGAGAGTGATTATTGATAGATATGTTTGTATTGACATCATGTTGCCTGTGAAGTTCATGTTTCTATAGATTGCCTCTGTAAATTTCTGTTCTGTGTCACTCTTGGGTTTGTTTCTCTTTTATAGAACCCCTCTTAATATTTTTCATAGTGCTGGCTTGGTGGTTGCATAATCTTTTAGACCTTGGTGGTCCCGGAAGCTCTTTATCTTTCCTTCCATTCTGAAAGTCAACGTTGCTGGGTACATTATCCCTGCTTGCATATTTTTGTCATGTAATTTCCTGAATATGTCTTGCCAGCCCTTTCTGGCTTGCCAGGTTTCTGTGGATAGGTCTGACATTATTCTGATGGTCCTTCCTCTATAGGTAAGGGATAACTTCCTCCTAGCTGCCCTTGAGACATAGTCTTTGATTTTATGATTCATGAATTTCACAATTATGTACCTGGAGGTTTTTCTGGCCTCCTTGATCTTGGGTGGTGTCCTCTCTGCTTCTAGGACACAAACACTTGTTTCATTCCCCAGATTAGGGAAATTTTCATCCATGATTTGTTCAACAATATCTTCTAGGCTTCTCTCTCTCTCTCTCTCTCTCTCTCTCAACTCCTTTAGGGATTCCAACAATTCTGATATTGGAGCATTTCATGGCATCATTTATTTCCCTAATTCTATTTTCATGGGATTTAGCTGTTTGTTCCAAGACTTCTCTTGCTTCTCCTTCTTAATCCATCTGTCTTTTAAATCACTAATATGATCTCCAGCTTCACTTACTCTGGCTGTTAGCATATTTAAATTAGCTTGCATCATATTAATAGCCTTTCTTTTTTTTTTTTTTAAGATTTTGTTTATTTGACAGAGAGAAACACAGCCAGAGAGGGAACACAGCATTAGGAGGGAGAGAGAGAGAAGCAGGCTTTCTCCTGAGCAGGCAGCCCAATGTGGGGCTCAATCCCTGGACTCTGGGATCATGACCTGAGCTGAAGGCAGAGGCTTAACCACTGAGCCACCCAGGCGCCCCTCATTAATAGCCTTTCTAACCTCGGCTTTCACTTCTATCATTAGAGTTTCTATCTCGAGACTAATGTTCTTTTCCAAGTTAGCCATTGCTTGAACGATTGCTACCCTGAATTCCATTTCTGTCACATTGTTTATGTTCATTTCCAATAATTCTGTGGCAGAGGTTGCAGTCTCTGGGTTTTTCTTCTGTTGGTTGTTCCTCCTCCAAGTCATTGTGGCGAGGAGTGGTTGAGGGGATGTATAGCTGAATATATCAACCATTATCCAGGTGAATTTTTCACTGGAAGGTTTCAGAGCAATTGGAAGTCACCACTGAAAAGGAAGAAGAAAGAAAAAAGAGAGAGAAGAAGATAAAGGAAGCAAGAAAAAAAACCCAGCCAGAGTGAGCCCCAATGGTAGAATTTATATGGTGCAAAACTACAACAGAATAAAGAAAAAGACCATCAATATAAAAGAAAGTTGAAGAGATCAAAAAGCTAACCCCAACCCGACTGACCCCCAAGACCAGTATTTATATATTACAAAGGCAAAAACAATTACACAGAAATACTGACAGAATAGGGTGGGAAGGTGAATGCAAACACTCCTTGTGGGCAAGGAAAGTATTTAAGATCCTCCTGGGTGTGTCTTGTTATTGTTGTTAGAGGAGTCCACTTTCTAGAGATATAAGGAAATTAGAACTGGTTTGTATATAGGGGTAGTATTGAATAGGAATGCAGGATTACCTTGAAGGTTATAACTATATGTATCTTTAAAAAAAAAAAAGAATGAAGGAAAGAAGGGAGAAGAAAGAAAAAAAACAGAAAAAAACAAACAAACAAGAGAAGCAACAACAACAGCAACAACAGAAAACACAGGTATGTGTTTGAAAAAATTTCAAGGTAAAAAATTATCATGGAGTGTTGTATTAAGTATCGTGTTGTAATAATAAGTGGGTTAAAAATTAAAAGAACAAAAACTGTGAGAATGAATTTTTAAATTTAAAGTGGCGTCTTTAAAAGTAAAAATAGAAAAAAGGTAAAAAAGAAAATAAAGTGAAAAGCTGTATCTATAAAGCGTACAGCTTTTGGAGGTAGTACCAGGAGCTTAATATGTTGCCTTTCCCCCGATGTTGGGGTTTTACAGTTTTGGTGTTGTCCTCTTGTGCTTCTGGCTTGCCTTCTGGGGCGGGGCCTGCTGTACTGTTTTTCAGTCCCTTCTACCTGGGCTGCGTCTCTCCACCCCCTTCCTAGGCGCTGGGCTCATTGGCAACCAGGTTTTCAGGCTTTTGTTCTCTGGAGAATTTGTTCTTTTGCGGCTTTTTGCAGCTTTTCAGAAAGTCAGGCCAGAGCAAGATGTCTGCGCCCAGACCTCCTTCCCAGAGACAGCCCTCAGCTAGCAACCCTTTGGATGGTGCGGGGCTCATGGCCTCTCCCGGTATCTTCCTTTGGGCACCTGTCACAACCGGGTGTACCTCCAGCCACTGGTCAGAATGGCGCCCGAAGTCCCCGCTTGTCGTTTCGCTCCCGCACCACAGAAACCACAACTGGTTTTGGGTCATGCGACTTTGTCTCTGCCCAGGGGGTCTGTGGTGCACCCCCAAGCAGGAAGGACTGAGGTCCCACAGCCCCTCACGCAGAACTCAAGTCTGCAAAATCACCTCCCCTGGGGGCTGCCTGGCCCAAGGGGCAGAGAAAAGAGCCGGAGGGGGGAAAAAAGTAG
>PITA01017884.1:0-42064 GCA_004023965.1 Spilogale gracilis
TGTGTTAAAAAGTTCTTTAGTGTCCCTAGTTAAATACAAGAGTGTTTTTGATTGCCACTGCTATAAACATGACAATGTTATAGGTAGAAAAGTTAGCCCCAGAGGGGCTAATATCTGTCTTGTGTTGTCCACATATGGCTGTTGAACACTTGAAATATAGCCAGTCTGCACTGATGGAACTATATGGAACTATAAAATGTACACCGAATTTTGAGAACTTAGTATGAAAAAATGTAAAATACATCATTAGTATTTTATTAATTACATGTTAACGTGATAATATTTTGAAGTATCAATGATAATAAAGTATATTATTTAAGTTAATTTCATTTCTTTTTTTCTCCCTTCTTTTAAAAGATTTTATTTATTTATTTGACAGAGAGAGAGATCACAGGTAGGCAGAGAGGCAGGCAGAGAGAGAGGAGGAAGTAGGCTCCCTGCTGAGCAGAGAGCCCGATGTGAGCCTCTATCCCAGGACCCTGAGATCCTGACCTGAGCTGAAGGCAGAGGCTTTAACCCACTGAGCCACCCAGGCGCCCTCTCCTTTTTTTTAAGTGTGGCTACTAGGACAATTTTAATTACGTCTGTGGTTCACATTGTATTTCCATTGGACAACACTGGCCCAGCACAAGTCCTAAGTGTGTAGTGCCTAGCACTGTAGGAAATAGTCATGCAGGACAATGATATCCAAATGTAAATTACTTAAAGTTAAATATAATTTATAGTTCCGACTCTTGGTTGTACCCGTCATATGTCAAACGCTATTGCCATCTGTGATTGGAAGCTAGTAGCCTGACTAGTAGGACAACACAGATAAAGATGACTTACATCATCCCAGAAAGTTCTGTTGGAAATGCTGGTCTACTACATCCTTGAGCATGCACTGTCTGTCTGCTAAGCCATTGCCCATTGAGGCTGTGATGAAGTGCAATGTGAATAAATGTGTCATATTAAAGATAAAACCGTGCAAAGAGTGATAGCATGTGGTTGGCAGTAGGATTATTAACTATGGTATTCATCCTTGGAAACAGTAACCTCTAAGTGCTGCTCGGCATAGACCTTCAGACATGACTTTTATCCATCAGCGTGATCGCCTGATTTTGATGGACAGAAAAGATATAAATCAGGTGGAAAGCGCTGGAAACCCTTTGGATACGTTAATAAGTTTTAGCAAGCGAGAACTTGCATACTGGCTCTCGGCCCATCTTTGTTAGGGGTCTGGTATCTGATATTCAAAGAAGTTATACTACGAAACAGGGTCTGTGGCCTAGCAGCGAGACCAACCTAGCACCAACGCTTAGGCCCCTGGGCCTGCTGCCTCCCTGAGGTCAAGAGGGTACTGAGAACTGTATGTTTAGGGGTTAAGGGGCTGCCCAATGGGAAGGCCACAGACTTTAAAGGAAGTACTTAAGGGGAAATGTCTATAAAGTAAAGAGTCAAAATTATTCTCAAACCCACATCCTCAGAATCACAAGCCAAAATTAATTTCTTTGGTCTCTCTTTGCTTTTGGCCATGACCTCTTTTCCCTAGAGCCACGGAAAGCCCAGATGTTGTCAGAAAAATTAGGGGGGAGGGGGTATAGAAGTCAATGAAGGGAGGCTTCTCACTTTCTTTTTTTGGCACACACTCTTTTTCACGGTGAAGTCTGAACACGGTTTCAGGTGTGTCTGAACACGTTTATTTGAATGCAAACATGAGGCAGCTCCTCCGTGGTCTTGTTGTCCAGAAGTGAGGATATCAGGAGAACGATCCCTCATGAGTACCTGCATGTCATTACAGAGGAGGAAACTGAGTCTCTGGTTAATTTCACAGTGTAAGGTCACTAGCTGGTTAGTAGCTAAAGCAGGCTTTAAGCTCTGGTCTCCCCAGAAGCCAAACCCTCTTCTGTCCATCAAAATATGTGTTCTGAGCACCCAAGAGTGGGGCATAGTGGGATTTTCTCCTGGCGGCACAGAAGTGGGTATAAATGAGTTAATAGTATATATTGCTTCTGAGGCGTGGGATTTAGCCTGTGAGAGTCTCCAGGCTGGGAGTACAGAGGCTAAGAATTCTTGCCACTGATAAATGATCTGTAGCCTCTTAATCCTGATTCCCTATTACTCATTTGTAAAGCTGTTGGCATATTTGCACTGAGCAGATTGTTCTCTCTGCCAGCTTAACTTCTCGGGGCAGTTTGGGATTTTTTTTTTTTCCTTTTAGATTTTATAAAGCTGAGTATAAAACGGGAATGTTTTCATAAAAGCTTAAGCATCTTTAGTGAAGATAATTTATAGAATGTAAATGTTCCTCTCTGGCAATTGAAACCCAAATTCCTCAGCAATGGGGGGGTTGGGGCCGAGAAACAGGAAACTGCTCTGTTTCACTGTTCATGCTCAACAATAAAAAATTAAATGACCTAAAAAGTGCAAGCCAGGGAGATTTTTTTAGACTTTCTTCTGAATCTGAGCATTGGTGATGAACACAAAAGTTGGATGCTTCTCGTCGTTTTTTCCCGTGGGCCTGGCAGCTGCGCTGTGAACTTCTGGGTGACTCACCAGCGCATGTGGCCCCGGGCGAGGCACATCCTGAACGCGGCTTTGCCAGCGGCTGAGCTCACCACCCTGCCCTCGGGAGCCCACCTCGGGCATGGCGCGACTGGGAGCCGGGAGCCCAGACTGGGCAAGAGCTGGAGGCTCTTCCTGCGACACTCAGCCCAAGTCTGCAGCCAGGCTCCCATGGAACGAATCTCGGCTTCTAGCTTATAGCCCCATTCTTGTTTTAGTGTCTGTTTCTGTTTCCAGATTATGAGATGGTATGAAGTCTGCTTTCACTCTTCTCCTATGGAACCAGGCAGTATATATATATTTTTAAGATTTTATTTATTTACGTAAGAGAGAGAAAGAGAGCATGAGGGGAGGGCAGAAGGTCAGGGGGAGAAGCAGACTCCCTGCTGAGCAGGGAGGGCAATGTGGGACTTGATCCTGGGACTCCAGGATCGTGACCTGAACTGAAGGCAGTCACTTAACCACCTGAGCCACCCAGGTGCTCACCAGGAGGTATATAAATAAGTAGATATTTAATTCATCAGAAGGGGAAGTCTTTTCCTCACTTATTACCTGTGGCTTTAGGACTTCTGTCCCCTCTTTGCCCTTCCCCTCACCCGCAAACCACAGGAAACATGCTAAATCCTCTCAG
This sequence comes from Spilogale gracilis, assembly GCA_004023965.1. Taxonomy (NCBI): domain Eukaryota; kingdom Metazoa; phylum Chordata; class Mammalia; order Carnivora; family Mephitidae; genus Spilogale; species Spilogale gracilis. The sequence goes on from PITA01017884.1 coordinate 3,176, forward strand.
AATGGGATGACCTCTTTTTCTTTGACTTGTGTGTAGCTGACACGTATCCTAGTCAACAGACGAAGAGATTATGGACACATATAATAGCAGAACGAAGGCAACAATGAACATTTAAGAAGTGCTTTTTTTGTGCCAGCTCCCATATAATGGGTACCTCCCCTCATTTCATCCTCACAACAATCCCGAGACCAGCGCTGACGTCATCATCCCTATTTTGCAGATGAGAAAACTGAGGCTCAGAGAGATTCCGTAACCTGTTCACAGTCACACATGTACACGGCATGGCAGGGTGGGCACCCTGGTCTGTGTCACACGTATCTTGCATGCTTCAGTGGGCTGCAGCTCTGCTTTGCAAAGACTGCCCATGATGGGACAGAAGGACATTGCTCATGCTGACCTCCAGGCTAACAGAGACAAGGAGAGAAGTAAATTCAGCTGTAGCACCTTATGTGGCCCAGCTGGGTGCTGGAGAATCACCGCATTGATCCAGGACACGGTGGGCTCTGCTGCACCAGCAAATCCCAAAGTAGCGGTGTCTTCGCCAGTAAACATTCATTTCTTGCTTGTGCAAAACCCATTGCAAAAAAACTCAAGCTGGACAGAGACACGGCTATGTGTAGACGCTTCCTCTGAGAATCCCAGCTGACGCCAGCCTCTGACTCATCGCATCCCAGGCACCAGACATGTGAAAGAAGAAGCCTCTCGATGGTTCCTGCTCTCAGCATTCCCTGTCACCTCCAGCTCATCATGCCTTCCTAGCAAAGACCCCAGACACCAAGGCGCAAGATAAGCAGTGTCCTGTATGAAGCACTGGCCCGCAGAATGTACGAGCCTTTTGAAGTGGTTGTTTTGAGGGCAGTTGTTTATGAAGCGGTGGGTAATCTCAGCATACATGCTGGATTTGCCTACACTGCAGGCTGGACCTTCTGTTCACTCAGCAAATATTTGCTTAGCACATCTGAAGATGCAGACACTATTCTGGGCACACATCAGTGAACAAACAGATTAAGAATCCTGTCTCATGTGGCCTGATATCTGATAGGGAAAAGAGTTGCTGGCTTTCCCCCAAAATATTTCAAGTATGCTGTTCTAGGTACAAAAGTAATATTCACTTATTTTATAAAATTTGGGAAATACCAAAAAGTTTAGAAAATGCAAAAAAAGAAATCCCATGGGAAATAACCATCACCATGCAGATATAATGTATTCTTTTTTTTTTTTTTAAGATTTTATTTATTTATTTGATAGAGAGAAACACAGCCAGAGAGGGAACACAAGCAGGGGGAGTGAGAGAGGGAGAAGCACGCTTCCCGCCGAGCAGGGAGCCCGATGTGGGGCTCGATGTGGGGCTCGATGTGGGACTCGATCCCCAATCTCTGGGAACATGACCTGAGCTGAAGGCAGTCGCTTAACCAACTGAGCCACTCGGGCGCCCCAGTAATGTATTCTCTAATGTATTACCTTACTCATGATCTCTCTTTCTCCAAAACTGGAGTCAGATTATTATGGTCAGTGGTCTACCCTTCTCCCACCCCCCACCCATTTAGACAGTATTGTAAACTGTCACAGCCCCTTGGGGCTGCTTTAACAAAACACCTGAGATTGCTGACTTGTAAAGAACAGAAATTCTTGTTGCGCAGCTCTGGAGCCTGGCAAATCCAAGATCTGTTTGCCTGAAGACTCGGTACCTGGTGAACTCCAGTTCATGATTTGTAAAAGGCAACTGGGTGGTGTCCTCACGTGGAGGCAGGGACATGAGAGCTCTCTGGGCTTCATGCATAAGGGTACCAGTCTCAGCCAAGAGGGCTCCAACCTCAGGACTTCCTCTCCTCCCCCAGCCCCCACCTTTTAACACCATCGCCTTGGGCAGGGGGAGGATTTCCACGTATGAATTTAGGTGGAGATGCACACATTCAACCCAGAGCACCAACTTTTCTTCCTATCGCTAAAATATGATTCTGAACCATATTTCACAGGCTGCATCTCGTTCCAGACGGTAGCCATACTCATTATTTAACTATCTGGCAACTATTCTACATTTTAGTTGATTTCAGTTTTTCACTGGGGTAAGCAAAGTCTTGAAGAACAATCTTGAACGAAAATCTTTGGCAGCATCTTTGATGAGTTGCTTAGAATGTAATCAGAGAAGAGGGATTACTGGTTCAAAGGGTAGGCGAATGTTCAGGTTCTTAATAAATATTGCCAGGTTGCTTTCCCAAACGTCAGCACCAATTTACATTCTCACCTGCATTTTATGGGAATGCCGCTTTCCTATTTGTGCCAGGACTCAGTGTTGGAATGTTTCTAATCTTTGCCAATTTGTTACATTAAAGAATAGCATTTCGGGCACCTGTGTGGCTCAGTGGGTTAAGCCTCTGACTTCTGTTCAGGTCATAATCTTGGGGTCCTTGGATTGAGGCCTGCATCGGGCTTTCTGCTCGGCAGGGAGCCTGCTTCCTCCTCTCTTTCTCTCTCTGCCTGCCTCTCTGCCTACTTGTGATCTCTCTCTCTGTCAAATAAATAAATAAAATCTTAAAAATAAAAAAAAGAATAGCTTTTCATTCTAAGACTGGTTCCTTGGGTGCCTGGGTGGCTCAGTTGGTTAAGCGACTGCCTTCGGCTCAGGTCATGATCCCGGAGACCGGGATGGAGCCCCGCATCGGGCTCCCTGCTTGGCAGGAAGCCTGCTTCTCCCTCTCTCATTCCCCCTGCTTGTGTTCCCTCTCTGGCTGTTTCTCTCTGTCAAATAAATAAAATTTAAAAAAAAAAAAAAAGACGGGTTCCTCATCTAGATTGCTCGCTAAAATGGGATTTGCCTAAACCTGAGCTGTAATCCTAGTTATGGTGCCTGGTAACAAGAGAGGCAACCTTAGGAAGACTCTGTTTTCTTTCCATCAAATGGTGATATTTATTCTGACTTCTTGGAATACTGGGTGGATTCAGTATGTTCAAGTTTATAAAGCATCTAACACGGTGCCTGACACAGAACAACTAAATGGTAGCTATTATTATGCATGTGACAATTCAGCAATTACCAACGCGTGAAGGGTTTCATCCTCCTTTCCTTTCTATGTGTCTTTGAGAAGATTTTGGCTTTTTTCCATTGTATGCATCCCTTTCTTCTCCTCTGAAGAGGGGGATGCCATTCTTTTGGGTTTCTGTGAATTAGAATCAGAAAGAATGAAAGGGAAGGACAAAGAGACACAGTGGTCAAGGACAGGTGACTCAAAAGCCAGTGGCTATCAACAAATGTTGCTGCACACGGGTCTGCTGTTGTCTGCAGCTGGTGGAGGCAGGGCTCAGCTGGGTGGTTCTGCTTCGGACTGCGGGCTCCCTGGGCTTGGTTCCAAGGTTTCCACTTGATCCAGGACCGAGCAGAAAACACCCAGGCGTGCTGTCATGGTAGATCAGCTGAGCACAAGGGTCAAACCAAAACGCACAAGTAAACTTAAGGCCTCGGCTCCTTTTGCATCTGCTAATATTCCATGGGCCAAAGCACATTATACGGCCCAGTCCAGTATCAATTGGAGTGGGAAGTCTCCTCGTCCCACATGTGAACGGGGAGGGATTATGTGCTGAATGAATGATCATAAGAAATGCATCTGGGAAATTTCAGGAAGAAGGTGCTAGATAGTGTGCCATGTATAAAACAAGGAGGAAAGAAATGCAATCATGATACATGTTGAATATATACGAGATTTTATGAGTCAGAATCTTTTTAATATCTGGAAGACTCTGGTTAAAAACTTGTAAATTTGTTTCTTCTGGTTGGCCCAGGGCTTTCTCAAATGGCACTTCCCCTAGGGACTGCCCCAAGGTGCAATGCCTTCCATAGCATCACGTGGTGGAATCACCATCGTCTCCCTGCTGCATCCCACATGCTCCTTCTTTTTGGGTGTTGTGGGCGTGTCCGGCATTTCTTCTCTCTTTTTCTCCCACTAGTAGAAAATGATGAGTAGTGGCTTCCTAACTGTGATTTACCAAGTTCCCACAGGAAATGTGTCCCATGTGTCCTCACCATCTCAGCGAAAGGAGGGCAGACAGCACGCTTGAGAGAACTTGTTGGACAGGCGGGCCCAGGGGCAGAGCCTGAGAACAGCCTGCTGGGTCTCAGTCATGACTCAGAAGCTCCAAATTCACTTACAGAACCTTCCAGTGAAATCAAATTGGGAGTGAGCACAGGGCGTGACACTGAGGAGATAAACCAGAAGAGCTTTAATGAGAGGAACCAAGTCATTTTAGGATCTTTATCATTGGAGGAGAAGGTTTCCCCTCACCTCCCTGGAGATCATTCACCTAGAACCTGAAGGAGCTGAATGTCTCTGATCTGCAGCTTTGCTTAGCTCTGCAGATGGCTGTCATGCCACACAGAGAATAATACCCCACAGTCCCAATGCCACCAGGGCCTGTTTAACGAATTCATCCCAGATTGTAATTCTTATTCACTCTATGGGTAGACCAGCTAAACACGGACACAACAGCTCTGCCTCTCTCTCTAAACGTCATGTGTCTTTAACGTTATCCAAAACATTTTTGTTTTGTTTCAGACAGAATGGTGCTTTTTAAAAATCCAAGCCAGGAAGAATGATACACTGCATCAAGAATTGCACTAAACAGTGGGTTCTTGGCCTTTCCAGAACTGTGGTTTGGAGCATCAGTGGCCTCCATTCCCAACGGGCTTCCGTTGGAATAGTGGATAAAATACGCACCTTTAAATACATACGTATATTTGGGTGTTTGAGGGGTAGGGAATAGTTCATAATTCTGTGTCAGGTCATTAGGAGACATATTTCAGAATTTTTAAAATCTACAGCCAGATTGGCTCTCTTTCTCTATTTCCATAAAAAGAAGGGAGTGTTTATATAAAATCTCCCCACTATTGTTTTTCCCTCACCCCCCCATCCCCAAATGGTTGCTCTGTTTTTCTTTTCGGAAGTCTTATTATAAGCAATATTTGCAGGTGCTTAAAAGCTTAGGTGCAGAAATTGGATAACTCATGTGTGCATTTCAGCCATTTCTGTGACCTTTCATAAGAGAACTGACCTTTCCATATCTCTGTTTCTTCTTCTGAAAATGAGGGAAATAATAGGACCTACCTTTGAAGTGTAAGGTACAAACAAAGCCTCTTCATTTGTCCCACACGGGCTTTGTGTGGTGGCTACATGGACAGGTTCCCTGACCCCCAGGTGGGTCCAACCTCCAGTGTCCACTGAGAGTCTCAGCTTTCCTGCTTCAGGGTCTTTTCCAAAGTGGGGCAACCTGGAAATGCAGAGGTTTAATGTACAACCCATGGGAGACAGGGACTGGTGGATAAATGTCTCATTCTCAGATTCAGAGGGATAATTTGAGGTGTAGTTTATGTGGACCCTGGGGTCCACAATGAGGACTGAGCCTCAGCTGCCCAAAGCACTAACCAGCTCAACAAATGCACATTTTCACTGACTTTTCTCCATTATTGTCCTTCCCCCCACTTCTGCTTCTTGGGATCACCTCCTAATAAACTGCTTGCCCCCAAATCCTTGTCTCAAGCTCTTCTTGGCAGATCCCAACTAAGAAAGCTCCCAATAAATATTTGCTGTTATTATTCTCATGGAAAAACCTTTCTATTCCCAAGAAAACTAATGTTGGAACCAAAATTCAAGATCCACATTCAGACTTTTTCCCCCCTCATTTGATGTTTTATTTAAATTGAAAAATACACAAACTGATAAGCACTGCTTCATTTTGTACACACGTGGCAAATCATATAAAATACTGGAAACTCATGGAAATGATACTTCTTTTCCTTTCCTGGCACTTCTCACTCTTGCTTGGGGGAGTAGCTGGGCAGCTGGAATGATGTATGAGGAACTCAGGGGACTCAGTGCTATTTGCCAACAAGTCCAGAAATGTTTTGTTTTTTATTTAAAAATTTTTTTTATTCTGACAGTTGGCTGTCTATATTGCTGTGTGCTGCCCAAATGTCAGTCTTGGTCGTCAGGATTGGCATTAAGTTCTCCAAACGCTTTTACCCAATTCCCTTTTGATCCCAAATACTGTCATTGGCAGGACAAGTGAGGATGAAGATTCCAGCCAGTGACCATAGAACATCTTTCCTCCTCAATGCAAAGCCAACTGGCCCATCCCGGTATCAACTTTGGCTTCCTTGGCACCATGCTTGGACGTTCATGCCAACTGCCCTACGTGGACAGCTTCTAGCATTACCACAGTCTGATCTTTTCCCCCTTGGAAATTTTCACTGTAATTACTCTGGAGTTTTGTTGTGATCAGGCTCACAGTTATGTGGCAGGGAGCTGAACATTGTGGGGTGGGCTGGCACACTTCTTTGGATGGGCTAGCGCGGGCAACGTTCTCCTTGCAATCCTCTTATAAATTCAATCCTTCCCTGGCTTGGCCACAAAGACACAAGCAATGCCAAGGTAACTTTATTATGTGTATCCTGGAGGATATTCCCTTTGGAATATGTAGCTTCATTTCCTGGAATTATTATTTCTGGTAGGACTGGGGTTGATTTCTGGCTACTTATTATTTGTCCAGCTGCCATGTTTTATTCTTCACTTTGCCACTTCATGAAGCTTTATGAAAACTCCCATTTTCCTCTCGGAAGGTCGTTTTAGAGGGTGTTACTGCTCCTAGCTTCTCCATGTTCCAGACCATGGTGGTTTACAAGAACAGAGACAGGTTGCTGGTCTGACTTTGTGCTTAAAACTGGATTTTTCTGAGCTTTTGTTTCCCCAACTATAAAATGGGAGTAAAGATAGGACAAAAGGGATCATGCAAATCGAAGTATGAAGCAACCTGAGGTATTCTTTTTTTTTCAGAAAATATGGAAATAAATTTTCCCATATTGGCCATAGTTCCCAGCCTTAGGAAGCTATAGTTCAGTGGCAATTGTAATGGGCAACTATGATCAAAATCATAAGTCCTACAAACAAGGATAAAGGCAGGGTGTTACTAGGGCACATGGGAAGGAGGCTTCATTCAGTCTTGAAGCCACGTAGAAGGCTTCTTGGAAAAAACAGGGGGATTAGGAGTTATTAATAATAATAGTTATAATTAGTAGGGTACTTACTATGTGCCAAGTAGTATGCTAAGCTCTACCTCATTTAGATCTCACAATTGTGACATCTCATAGGGGTCTTTACCTCCATTTTATAGTTGAAGAAACCAGCTCAGAAAGGTTAAAGAAATTATCTAAGGACACACAGCTAAGTGGCATGATCAGACTTTGAATTTAAATTTGATTCTAAAGCCCTTGCTTTTATTTTAATTTAATTTTATTTTAATTTAATTCAAGAACCCTTGCTTTTAACAAAACAGATTCTGCAAATCTGTTCATGCCAGGTGCCTGTTTAAAATTGACCATTTGCAACTTCCTAATATTCACAGGATAATGACTAGACTTATCATGACCTTACCATGACCTTACCATGACCAAAAGTCTCCTGCCCACTCCTCTGGTCTCACCTTTCAGCTCTTTCTCTCTGACCTGACCTCCATGATGGTAAACCTCAGCAGTAGCTCATAAAGAATATATTCAGCTAAGTCCAAGCTTGTCATGTGGGCAGTGGAGACCAGGGAGGTCTCCAGCAGGTTGAGAAGGAGCAAGACAAGATCTGAAAAGTTTAGTTAGGAGAGAGTTGAAGCACCCCAGCCACGGGTACATGGGGATCTCAAGGTAGGGAGGGGCAGGAGAGAAGGAGAAAGGGGAAATGGGATTCAAAAAGATTCAGTAGGTAGAATATACAAATGGTGGTAACTGATCATGTTGGGAGAGAAGGAATTTAAGGGGTCCACAGGGATTTCTGGCTTGAAGGAAGAGGTAAAAAGTCCTAGCTAGGTTTAAGGAGCTATGATTAATGCCTGACAGAAGGAAACAGAAGCAAAAACACAGTCGTTCTACAGTGTTTTCATTATACGTATGCTGAAGCGTCCTGGAAACTAAAAATTTCCCTTCCTGGTCTTTTTTGTTCCCTCCCTTCCACACTGGGTGTGGAAATTCACTGAAAACTCTGGAAAAAAAAATCCTTTTTCTCTGCCCCCAGTCCCCATCCCACAAGTTGAACTAGAAACCCACACAGCAACTGCTCCAGATTAGGCGATCAAACAGCTCTTAGAATTAAGCTTTTAAACATTAAAATCAATCAAGCCCGAAGAATCAAGCTCGAAATGAAGAGGTGTTTAACAAAGTACGTTGAGGTGCTCTGAGAAAAAAAAAAAACAACCTACATTATTAAAGTAGAATTTTCACAGTGTGGGGAAAAATGTTCCAATAATGTCCAATTAAAGATGTAGATCTATTTACCTTCCGGATGGTTTTTTGTGAGTGCCCTTATTCAGATCTACTGCTTACCCGTTTGCCTGTGAAAGAGAGTTGGTTACTTGGGGAAGGCAATCAGACTCAGGCAGGCTAGAATCATTGTCTCACATTTGTCACTGAGTGAATATCTCCGATGACTTTTAGCTTGTTAGTTAATTACTATATAAATTCCCTACTGAAAATGGAGATCTTATTCAATGTTGGGTTCTTTTCAGAAATCAAGTGTCAAATGTTCATGTCGCTTAAAAAGATGGTTTCTGTCTTCTCTCTTCCTGTCTTCCTGTCCCTTCTTGACCCTGTGGTCCATTTGTCATACTGATATTATGACATTAAAATCGCTTTCGTATCAATCGACTTGGATGCCTAGAATATCAGGTCAACAGGGTTGGAGGCAGAATTAGTCTGATGGAAAGAAAAAAGTGCTTCTTAACTGAGTGACCTTCAAGTGATTTATAAAAACAGTGACATAAGGAACACCGGTGGGTATATGTTCCTTTACTAAATAAAATATTACCTGTATCAGTGCTGTTCAAAAGAAAGATGTTGTGAACCTCAAGTGCAAGCCATATATGAAGTTAAAATTTTTCCAGCTGCCCCATTTATAAAGCAGAAAGAAACCAGTGAGTTAACTCTAATATTATTTCTGTGTCTCTAAATATTGCATCTCAACATGTGATCTGATGGAGATCTTTTACATTCTTTTTTGTACTGTTTTTGACAGCTAGGTTGCATTTTATGCTTTGAGGTGTCATAATTCAGAGCAGACACATTTCAAAGTTCTCAGGCCACCTGCATGCGGTCAGTTGTGGCTGGTGACTGCTACACTGGACACCGTAGATCTGTACAGTCTAAGGACAGTTTTTCCTCTCAAGTGAAAAGGCCAAGAGTAGGCTTACCCATTTAATGAACCCACCTTCCCCTCGTCCCTGAGAAAGAAACTGAGAAAGAGGGGAAAAAAAAAAGCCTGCTGCGAAACCTGGCAAATGGCTGTGATGATAAATTGCAAGTTAAATTCATTTTCATATAATTGTTTCTTGGTTCCAGGACTGGCCACAAGTGAAAAATCACCCTCTTTAGAGTATAGACAACTTCATTCAAAGAACAGTAAAACCGAGGCATTATAATAAATAACAAGGTGCATGTTTTGTTTTTTTTTTAATGAGGGGTAAAAATTTTATCCTTTCATATCATGCAACATTTTCATTAGTAAATGTTGGTAGAGCCCTCTTCCATGACTACATTAAACACGAATTACAAGATTCTGTTGGTTCCCAGCAGGATTTTTTTTGTAGTTTAGTCTGGTAATTAAAATCAAAGCATACACACACACACACACACACACACACACACACAATCTGGCAGCTCTGGATGACTTAGTTTCTAGCTGGGCAAGCTGGAAGAACAATCCGGCTCAGCATTTTGGTGTTGGGGGGGTGGGGAACTATAATAATTAGATCTAATAATTGCAATAATTAGAAATAACTTTCTAGATAATCAGAAAAGTTCTCTAGGTGTTGAATTGTGTTACAGAATAAATCAAGTTCTTTTTGATGTGCTGAGCATCTTTGCCTTTCGAGCCCTAAACCCCGTGAAGGCAGTATCTGTCAAGCTACAAACATTCTGAGTTTTATGAACTGGATATTTTTTGTTTGATTTTTTGTTTGTTTGTTACAGAAGTCAGTAAGATTGAGTGCGGTGTTGTGGAAATTCTTTGGAACCAAAAGGATTTGGCTCTGAATTTCCATTTTCCCTGGGTTATTTTGGGTCAGTCACTTGAATTCTCTGGGCCTCATACTCCCCATGTGTGCAAAGAGGATGATAATATCCAACTCAGAGGTTGTTAAGATAAATGTGATCATACGTGTGCGATGTCAGAAACAGACCCTGGATTCGTGATGATTCTCGTACACGGCCTTCCACAGGCGACCAGGTGAGATGCAATGATGTTAAATATCCACAGACTCGTGTTTATGGTGGCAGAGCTGTTAGTCAGAGCTGTGCTTCCATCCGAAGGCTTGACTAGGGGAAAATCTGCTTCTACACTCACTCACATAATTATTGGCAAGGTTTCGCTCTTTCTGGAGTGACGGATTCAGAGCTTTAATTCCTCACTGGCTGTTGGCTGGAGGGCTGTACAGTTCTTGGCCACTTGAACCTTTCCATAAGGCAGTTCACAAAAAGGCAGCAGGCAAGCAAGAAGGAGAGAGAGAGAGAATGGCAGAAAGACAGACAGATGCTGGAGGTGGAGAATAGGACCCGAAGTGTTCTCGTCACCTAATTTTGGAAATCACATCCCATATGTTTGGCAGTATTCTATTTTTAGCACCGAGTCCCTAGGTCCGGCAGCACCCAAAGGAGGGGATGATACGAAGAAAGGGGACCGTCGGGGTCATCTGAGAGGTTGCCTCCAACAGATGTCTGCAGCTTTCACCTTTACGGTTCCTGGTATTCCCTCCCCCTCACATGTAGGTCCTAAGTCAGAAGAGCTGAAGAAATGGGAGCTCTGAGCTAGGAGCTCTGGTATGCACTTCCCATCGCCCTTATGATGCTACTTGTTCTGCTACATGGTCATGGCTCCGTCTGACATGTGTCTGCTCCTCAATGAGACCGTGAACTCCACGAAGAGGGGAACAAGGCTTTGCTCACTGTAGCAACCCGGAGCCTGGAGCAGTGTTTGGCACAGAGTCAGTTCTCGATAAATGTTCGTCAGGTAACTAAGGGGAAGAGTACGGATCCTTTTGCTTTATGCAACGACTCTAGGCAGGTGTAACTGTTACGCCCATTTCACAGGACACCGGTGCTCCGAGTGACTTTCTCAGCCCCACAGAACTAGTAAGTGGTGGGACCTAGGAGTTCAGGTGAATCAAACCATCTCAAAGCCTGTTTCCTCACTTGACTCTGTGGTCTCCTGATTATATGTTGGGGTCGTGTGTGTGTGTGTGTGTGTGTGTGTGTGTGTGTATATGTGTGTTGGGGGGGTGTTTTTCAGAAGAGAAATAGTGTCTTCTTCCACCAGTAATTGCTCAGTGGGCAGCTTCCAGACCCCACCCCTCTGGAGTGCAACAAGCCTTCCTTGACTTCCTCTTCAAGTGAATTTCTGTCTTCTTCACATACAAGAGAGAAGAATGGAAATTGCATGAAGGAAAGGAGCAGCACGGAGGAGGGAACATGGAGCGCCTGTGAAACTGTGTGCTTCTGGGGGTAGAACTTCTGGGGTAGAACTTCTTCTGTTTCCTCTCTGCCTGATTTTTAGAAAGCTAATGAAGCAATATGCCTCCGTGTTTGCAGTACACATGTTGTAAATACAGTTTTTCCTTAGTCCTTTAAGTGGTTCTGTCTCTTCACGCCTCTAGATGGTTCCAACATTTCTTTAAGTTTTAAATGGTCTTTTTGAAACGTGAAAGGCCTGAATCTTAGAAGCTTTGGAAGAAAGGTAGTGATGATGACAATAATAGAAAAATAAGCCATGATAACAACCAAACCAACATTTATGAGTGCTTACTATGTACAAGGCAAAGTTCCTAAGTGCTCTCCATGTATTCGATCAGGTAAATCATCCTATAGAACCGTGGATCAATCCTAGGGTTGATCTTTTAGGTGGGTGTGCTAGTTACCTATTCGCATATACTGAATTACCTTGAAAGTTAGTAGTTTAAAGCAACAATATACATTTAGGATATCTGCTGGCTTCCCAGGATCAGGAATTTGTGAGTGGCTGGTGGACTACACCTCAGGATGTCTCCTGAAGGCTTCTTTCATCTGAATGCTTGGTTGCCTCTAGAGACGTGAACCATTCCAACAACGGCCTTCCGGCCAGGAAGCTCAGTTCCTCCTCAGGTGGTCCTCTCCACAGGGCTGCTTGAGGGTCCTCACCACATGGTGGCTGGCTTCCCCAGAGCCAGGCATCTACGACACAAAGAAGCTGCTTCGACCATTGTGGCGCAGCCTCGGAAGTCACCCAGCGTCACCTCCACAATATCCATTGGTTGCAGAGGCCATACTGTCGGGGAGGGAACTGTGCAGGCGTGAATACCAGAAGGCAAGGATCTTTGAGAGCCATCTTGGAGACTGGTCACCATGACAGCTACTTTATAATATGAACCACAACCACAACTTTTTCTTAAGCAATTACTGTGTGTAAGGTATGTGCCAAAGAGCTTCCATACATCTTCTCATTTCATCTTGAAAGCAGCCCTAAGATCCAAGTGTTCATTTTATGCCTCTTTTAACCCACAAGCAAATGGAGGCTCTGAGAGACTAATAACCTGCCCAAGGTCACAGAGTTTGTGTGTGCCAAGTGGAAAGAGCACTGGAGCCTGTGCTAGACACCGGAGCTCAAGCCCAGCTTGCGCGTTTTACCCGTGATATGGCCAGGGTTGCCGTGTGGAGTGATGGGAAAATGTAGGAAGCTGTAGAGCATTATACAAGTGACCATAGAGGAACCAAATCCCTTCGTCCCTCTGTCAGCAAAGGGAAGCCATGTTGAAAGCACACATGCAAGGACAGAATGTGTCGCTTGGTAAATAAGTAACAAACGCAATCTGGTTCTGATTTTTGTTAAACCAACTGTGAAAAAGACTTGCAACTGGTCCTCTGTGACCTAAACAATTAGCATTAGAATCTATCATGTTTTCCAGAAACCAAATGCCCTGTGTTTTTGATGGGATTCTAAAGAACTGGGAAAGAGGAGAGTAATGAAGTGGAAAGAGTGGTTTCACTTGTGCCCAGTGTATATGGTGAGGAGGTTAGGACTGATTCAGTATGAAAACAATTAGACTTAAAGAGAGTTTTGCATTTGTTCAAATCATTTCAAGGACATCAGTACATTTAAAAGAAGTGTGTGTGTGTGAAAAAGAGAAAGAGAGAGAGGAGAGAAAGATATAGACATGTGGAAAGTAAGCCAAGTATGCTACATCATTCCTAAAGTTGAAGTTCATGTGCCCAAAAGGAACCTAAGGAAACAAGAACCATCGACGTGGTTCAGATCCATTGTCCTATATTCCTGATGGTTGAAGGCAAATGAGCCACTGACAGAGAAATTACTTGCCTTCTTGGGTATCCCTAGCAAAGGTTAGGGTCTTCGTGGAAAAAAATGCATATACCCACCTATACCTGAAGTCTTGCACACAGTTTTAGGAACTTTTAAACTCCCTGAAGCCCATGGGATAGTTTCTCCACTGTTCATGGATTCCAGGATATAATCCCTAAATGCTAAATGTTATGGAGAATTTATTTATATTTTCCACACTAGACAAACTACTTTGTAACATGGAACTTGCTAAACTTTTCTACATCCTATCACATTTTCTCATTACTTTGAACTGTCATTGGTATTTTTAAATTTTGACCTGATCCACTTTAGCTGTCATGTTTCCAGATGAGAGCTGACAATTAAGAAGTCACTGAATCTCAGCTTCCTCCAGCTTGTCTGCACTGCACGCTCAGTGTGATGTGGGATTCTGGGCTACAATCTCCCTGACTCGTCATCCTAGCACCCACACCCTCTGGACTCCTCCAAACAGGTACGACTTATATACAGTATAACTCACCCTTTTTAGGTGTGGCTTTTAGGAATACAGTTTCATAGGTTTTGACAAATGTTTAAAGTTCCCTTGTTTCCCTTGTACTCACCCCTTTCCCATTGCCCCAGGCCCGGGTAACTACTGATTTGATTTTGGTCTCTACAGTTGAGCTTCCTTCCTCCTCCCAGGTCTTATGAATGGAATCATACAGAATATACCCTTTGGGGCTGGCTTCTTTCTTAGTGTGCTTTTGATATTTGCTCATATTGTTGCATTAAATGACATAATGAAATTTGTTTTTCCAGTGGACAGATTTGTTAGTTATTTCCAGTTTTGGGCAATGGTATTAATTTTGGGGGGGTAACTTTTGGGGGGCAGCAGGACTACTCTGCGTACTGAGTGTGCAAAGTTACACAACTTTGGAGTGTGAGGGGATGGAGAGTTGGGCGCAAAAGTGTCACTGCATTCTTCCACCATCTAATCCTTTGGCAGTTTTCACTAAGGCTTCTTGGAGCTCCAACTGCATTCGAGCAGCTGTTGTTTTGCATCTGGACGCACGCCTTTGCATTTTTTCTTTTCCATGAACTGGGGCCCCATGTTCCCCGGTATAGGTATTCAAGATCCAGATGAAGTAACTCTTAAAGATGTTAGCTTCCTTCCTCCACGTGTGGTTCTCAGAACGGCAGTGGGCAGTCCTCAGAAAAGCAGAATCCCAGGCCCCACCCCTGACCTACGCAGAGTCCACATTTTAACAAGAACCTCAAGTGTGTCTGACACAGTAAAGTTCGCGAAGCACTGTATTCCACTCTTGCTACTAAAAATAAAATGCATATTTTCTCATAATATTTGGTCCTTTCTTCCAAACTTTTTCTGTCCCTCCCTAGAGTAAACTAATTTTATAGTTGAGTAAAGAACTCTAGCTTGGGTCTGGGGGAGGGGGTGAGAGCCGCATCCTCCAGGATGGAGAAGCTAAGGGAGGAGGAAAAAGAGAGGGCAGGGAACAGAGCCCGGACTGTTGGGAGAGCCTCGCAGCCCAGGCGGGAGGCGGCGTGGCCGAGCGGGCAGGGCGGTCGGCGGCCCCCTCGGCGGCCCCTGCCACCGGGCACGCGGGACGGGGCGCGGGCGGCGGCGCGCGGCGGGCGCTGGCCCAACTCGGCGCAGCGCGGTCGGCGGCCGGGCAGGGGCGGGCGGGGCGCGCGGGCGGAGGGACAGCGGAGGGGGCGGGGCCGGCGCGGCGAGGGGCGGGGTCAGTGCCGCGGCCGCGGGGGCAGCGACGGCGCGGGGCAGTGGGAGCGGCGGCCGCGCCATGTGGCTGCTGGGGCCGCTGTGCCTGCTGCTGAGCAGCACCGCGGGTGAGTCGGAGGGCGTCGGGCGAACTTCCCGCGGGGCGCGGGGTGGGGGCGCGGCGGCCTGGCGGCGATCGCGCGCCCTCCCCGCGCCGGGGCTGCGTCTCCCCGGCGGGCGTGCACGGAGGGCGGCCCCCGGCGCCGCGTTGGCCGGGACCCTGGCGAGGGGCCGCGGCGGGGTGCGCTCCGTCCTATTGTGTGGGCGTGCGGGGCCGGCTGGTGCCGAGTGCTGTGCGCGCGGGCGGGGCTTTGTGTGCAGCCAGACTCTGGGGAGCCCGGCTGCTGCCCCATTGGGCGTAGCTCCAGTGTGTGTGTGGTGTGTGTGTGGTGTGTGTGTGCGTGTGTGTGTTGTGTGTTGGGGAAGGGAGGAGGGGACGGGCGGGAGGAGAGGGGATGGAGGGAAAGAACTCTTCCTTGATCCCCTCTCTACAGACTCCTGGTGCTCGGCGCTGTGCGAGCCTCTCCAGGGCCTCTTTCCGCATCTCTCGCGTGCATGCTTGTGCCTCAGTTTCCAACTTGGACGTGGGGCGGGTAGCATCGCCGCTTCTTTCCACTCCTTCCTGGGACTGTGTTTGGCTTGGGTAAAGAGAGATGAAACAGGGCCGGACCCGGGAATTTTTTAATCTTTCCCACTGATCCTGGGAGGAGAACGTTTATTTGTCATCTGACCACCTTGACTTGTCCCTCAGCGGGTGCCCTGCCTGGCGAGGTTCTCGTGGGAGTGTACCCGGGCTTCGAGTGGCGGCCCTTTGAACCTGGCATACTGTGGTGGTGCATCCCAAGATCCTGGGAAGCAGCAAGCCCCTTTCCCTTCCTGACAGCATGCTGTCCCTTCGAACTTTTCTGCTGATGTGGGCACGCTCTGAATTCCAGCCCGGAGCCCTTCCTCCTCTGCCCCGGCCCACTGGCCACAGCTGTCAGCTACCCTTCTCAGCTCCTCCCGCCCCCTGACGTTTATTTCTGGGCAGCTGATGCGCAGAAAGTGGGTGACAGGGCCCGATGAACTTTCTTCAGCAAAAGCCTGTACTAGTCACCTCATTTATGCCTGATTTCTCCAAATCCTTGTAGCTATGTGGTGTGGTGCTGTGTTTGATTGGAAAGTTGAGGCTCACTTCATTCTGAGTTGCACCCCCCAACATGTGCATTTGGAAAGAGAAATTTCCCACCTTCCTTGAAGTCTCAGATCCTAGCCATCCTGAGAATCTTCTGGGCAGCCTTTCCCACCTCTCTGACCTATGGCAGTATCCTTGCTTCTGGAGACCCCATTTTGATGTGGGTTTGCTGTGCCTTCCAGTGCCTGGAGTGGTCGTGGTTGCTGTGGGTTTTGGCAGAGTGCCCTGTTTCTCCTGAACCATCGGGCCACACCAGGGAAGGGGCCCCAGAGGGGGTATGGGCAGCTACAGGTAGGTGTGAATGATTATGTGGGGGCTGTTAGAACTGGTAGCTTTCTGGGCATCTCAGAAGATCTGCCTGAATGTATGTCCCCAACAGAGCCCTGATAGGCCCCATGATAACACCCCAGTAGGACAGTCTCAGGAAGCTGGCTCTTGGATGTGTCCTCAGAGTTGCCTGTGGCTCAGTGGAAACTTACTTTTTGCCTTTCCCAGTTGGTACTGGTTCTTTTTGGTGGAGTGTGTGTCTGTAGAAATAGCTGTAAAGTTCATTTTGTCCTTCTCTGGTCAATGCTGGTTATTTAATATGTGTGTACGTATAAAATAGGACTACTACAAACAGTGAGAGTGGGGAGGGAGAGATTGGGGATCGTGGAACTGCTCGACTCTCCCTGGTGGTGGTTTTCCATCCTCTGTGGTCATTGCAGCTATGAGGCTTTGAATCACCTTTACAGTTGCTGTTGTAGGAACTTATAGGCAGGGTGGGGTGTGTGTGCATTTTTTTGTGTTACATTAAGCCTTATCCTTTTGGCATGACTTCTGCTTTGATCCACAGTGTTACCAGAAACAGGTCCGGTCATTTTTCTTGATGCCACTGGGCGCTCCTGGCCTCCCAACCACACAGGGTCAATTTGGGGACCATAGTGGGACCAGAGACTCTGCCCTTCTGTTGCACGTCCAGCTTCTTGATCCTCTTCTGGAAAGTTGAAACAACAGGAGAGATTATAAAAGCTAGTACTCCAGACTGCTGTCTCCCCTTTGAGGTTTGTGGAGAAAACTGAGGTCCAAGTTGATCCTTACCCTGAGTTTTGGGTCTTTGCAGGGCGGGAAGGCCACTGACACCTCAAGAGCACTTTGGAGGCCTTTATTATTCAGGAAACCTCTTAGACACCTCCATGGGTCTTCTTTTTCTTCCTTTTTTTTTCCCCTTCCTGTTTATGTTGCCTATGTCAGGGAAGTGAAGCATCGATTTGTCGCTGTTGTTATTTTTTAATGTATCCTGTGAGAAAGACTCAGCCCATCCAATGTCCAGGTTTTCTTCGTGCAGCGGGCTTGCTGGGTTTAAGCACACAGAGGTGAGACGCATCTAATGGTGGCCATGCCTTATGGGCAGTCAGCCTCACCTCCTCCTGGGCTGACCTTTGCATCCACTCCCGACATTCTCTTTCTGTCAGTGAACACGCTTGATTTTCCTCCATGTGTACTCCCAGGAGTGTGAGTACTGACCTTTCCTCCTGGAAAGATCTACTTAATGGCCTGAGAGATTGGGTCTTACTATTATTTTTAACTCACTGAGGAGCCTCGTTGGCCAGCCCGGGAAGAGGAGACAGGGCACTCTGCCCCCAAGTACAAATAAACATACCTTGTTGCTTTTCATCTTCAAAGAGATGGGACAAAGGCTCCCTCCTGGCCTGGGAGGTGTTTTTTTTTTTATCTGGCAGCCCACTTAGGCCTCTGACCTTGGTAGGAGTGGGGGAGGAGCAGGGTAGGGTGGTCAGTTCCCGCCTCGCAGACTGACGCAGATACCTTTTTTTTTTTTTTTTTTACCCAAGTCCCCAGGGTAACTTGAAAGTGGGCTTGCATCTCACTGTCATGGAACATTGTAGAGAATGCTGGCATTAGGAGAGTTGGTAGTCAGTTTGGTGTTAAAGAGTTCACGTCTACAGCCATGCCTGTTTGCATGGGCGCCAGGAGCAAAGGGAACCCAATATTTATGGCACATGTATGTGAGATGCTTTGCTTGCCACTTTAAATGCATGGTCTTGTTGAGCTTTTCCAATGACACTACGTGGCAGGAAGTCATTTTATGGCTCCCCAGAGACCCTCCTGCAGACCTGGGATGCCAGAGTGAGGACTGAAGTTCAGATACAAAGTCTGGCTTGTTGTTTGCAGAATTCACGCCGGAGGTCTCCATGCCTTTCCTCCCACTTGCTTTTGCGAATTTAACAGTCAATGAGATTGTTTCCATAAACATCCCTCCTCCCTGAATCTGTTCACTTTGTGGTCACTGCAGTGAACTTAAGCAGTGGTGTTCATGGGAAATACATGAAATAAATCTCAGGCCTTGAAGAAAGATGGACCTTTTCCAATCAGCATGAGTCCTTTTGCTGTATGCATATGCTTGGCAGGAAGATACCATGGGCCACGGTTGCATTTCTTGCCCCGAATTGTAGTCACTTGGGGGTTTGGTTTCATTCATTCAGATTTCTATGTATATATTCCCCCTTTTATTTCTTTCTTTCCTTTCTTCCTTTCTTTTCTTTTCCTTCCTTCCTTCCCTCCTTCCTTCCTTCCTTCCTTCCTTCCTTCCTTCCGAAATCCCATTCCATTCCTTTTCCTTTCTCCTTTTCTCTTTTCCTTTTCTTTCTTTTCTTTTCCTTTCCTTTTCTTTCCTTTCTTTCCTTTCTTTATTTTATATTTTTTAAGTAGGCTCCACATCCAGTGTAGAGCCAAACTCGGGGTTCAAACTCACAACCCTGAGATCAGGACCTGAGCTGAGATCAAGTGTTGGATGTCTAACTGATGGAGCCACCCAGGCGCCCCTTCCCATTTTCCTCAATAGTTGCTATATGTTACAGTTAAGAAAATGAAAGACACTATATGCCATATAGACTGATGAAACTATTCTTAGTGATGAGATAGTCCCTAGGGACAAATTTTGTTTTTTAGATTCCCCTGGGAGCTCTTTTTAGTTGTGGAGTTTTCTTGTTTGTTCTCTTTTCCTCTTTCTCTCTTTAGAATATTCTGGAAATGCTTGGGCCATCTGAACTGTGTCGCTTCTTTTGCTAGTGTCTCTACCTGACCACCAAGGAGATTTTAAAGATGTTCACTCTGGTGTGTGTGTGTGTGTGTGTGTGTGTGTGTGTGTGTGTGTAAAGGAGCCTTTCTTTCCTTGTAATTGTTGTAGAAGAATCTACTCTTTTGGACGCTGAAGAGTGTCTTTAAAAACGTTTGCTGGTAGAGCAGCCAGGAACTTCGGTGATGCGACCTTTGCTTCTCCCCTCAATTGCTTGATGTTGACTATTGCTTAGCGGAGTAAGTGGAAGTCTGTGACGGTGACTGCTCGGTCAGAGGGATGGCAGATGGTTATTTCAGGCCAGGTTGTTAGAGTTTCTGGACATGGTTGAGGCATGGGATTGGTGTCTGTGCTCTATTTTGGGGTGCATAGTTCTTTATTAGGGGAACTGTCTTGCCATTCTAGAATATTCAGGATCATCACTGATGCCAGTAGTGGCTTCCTCCTCCTCCTTGCCTCCCATGGTTGTGACAACCAAACATGTCCCAGATGTTGCCAGATGCCCTATGAGGGCAGAGTCCCCCCTGGTGGAGAGTCACCACTGGTCCAGTGTGAGCAAGCCCCCTCACCACACGTCTTGGGCATTGTGATAGCTCATCCTAGAAATGTCTCCTAGATGCCCTGGGTCAGGGTGGTCTCCTCCTTCCAAGCGGTCTTTTAATCATCTGGTTTCTGCTTTTTGTTTCCACCACCCACAAGTTCAATGGGAAAGTTCAGTTGTAACTAGACATGCCCAGTAGTGTCCCCCTTTCTTCTCACTTCCCCTTGTATCACAGTGAAAACTTCTGGAATTTTAGATTGTAGATTCAGTTCTCTTGTGAGAGCCTCACTGAGGAAGGTGACTGCTGGCTGACGCCCAAAGCCACCCGGTTCTCTGAATGTCAAACCAGGAGGCTCGCCCTACCTGGAAGTCTGCCTTGGGAGCTGTGTGTTGAAATCTTAACCCTGGAAGTCCCCCTTCCTCCACTCTAGAGAGCAGTGATTGTTCCTCTCCACGCCCGTTCCCCTCCCTGTCATTCCTTCTCCCTTCCCATCAAAGGGCTTTACAACTTGAGTCGGTTCTGCAGGTGGTGGGGAAAATCGTGGGCACCAGTGGCAAGTTGGCTTGGGGGAAATTTTAATCTTGGACTTTGTTCTCTGAAGTCTTTTTAGAGTTAGGCTCCGTTGTTCCTTTAGAACACTCAGATTCCTTGGAGATACTTTGCCTTCCAGCTGTCATTTCTCTTTGTTCAGCATCCAGCCTCCCTTGAGTGTTTTTCTTCCTCCTCTCTTCAGACCAGCAGCAGGCATTGTCTTCTGCCTTTTGTGCAGGAAGAAAGGAGGCACCAGGACGAGGGATGCCGGGCTGGCAGGGGACAAGTGCGTGTGACCTTAGGTCAGGCACCTGTGCCTCTGATCCCACCCTTTCCCGAGAGCCTTTCCAGTGAGGAGGAGCTCTAGCTTCTCAAGCACGCAAGTGTGCATTCCTTTTTGTCTTTGGACCAAGTAGAAAATTCTTCTCAAAGCTTTCTTGGACTCCTTCCTCATCAGTGTGGTACCAGCTCGGTCCTATCTAGGCACCATGCCGTGCTCCAGGGGCAGGAAGCTGTGTCCAGCTTTGGCTGGCTTTGCCCTTGAAGCACCAGATGACCCGATGAGGGACATGGAGTTGTTTACTTTCTTTCCTTACCTGGGAAGGTGCCTCTCTGCAAGCCCTATCTCGTAGATATTCCTGAATGTGAGGTGTACTGATGCATCCCAGACCATGATGGGAACAGAGCTGTAGGGATGTCACAGAGCCTGGGAGCGCATGGATAGTGTGTCTTTGGGGATAGTTAGTGGAGGGATCCTTCTTTGACACATCTTGGAGGTGCCTCTTTAGCTTTGCAGTTAGAATATTGGAACACACACGTGGGTGTTCTAAGGTTAAGGCTCTTGTAGCTCTTGGCTTCTAGGATTTGAAGAAGACGTTTCTTCTGTGGCTTGTGAGCAAGTACCTTCTTTATTGTTTTGCAAATATGTCCTATTTCTTGTGTCTTGTGTAGTATCTAGGTGCATAGTTAAGGACTGTCTGGCAAGGTGCTGAGGTTGTACCTATATTATTTTCTTGTAATACTCTTGAATTGAAAACATTACACAAATATTAACATCAAATACCTGCTCATTATAAAAATTCAAACAAAATAGGATCATTACAATGAAACATTAAAATCTTCCTTCATCTTTCATTTACACTTCTCTCTCCTAAATTACTTTTAACTGATATATATCATTTTATCCCTAATAGGGTTGATACACACACATACGCACACACACAATTTAATGAGCTAATGTCTGTCTGTATTTATAGCCTTTGACTTGTTTTTTACATTTTATGTCTTTTTCATGTAAATACTTAAGTACCTACTAGGTTACTTCTGCTTTGAGCTGGTGAATTGCTTCCATCTGCCTCCCACCTCTACCCCGGTTTGGACAGTTTTGTTATTCCTGAGCATTTGGCATTTCCTCACAATGGGGCTTCACTTCATTGTGAGTATCTTCCTCTGTTAAGTCCTGTATTTTTTTTTAAGATTTGTTTATTTATTTTAGAGCAAGAGAGAGAGAGCGCACGTGCGCACCTCTGCAAACAGGGGAGGGGTAGTGGGAGAAGGAGGGAAGCTCAAACAGTCTCCCTGCTGAACACAGAGCCCAGTAAAGGCTTGATCTCATGACCCTGAGATCACAACCTGAAATCAAGAGTTGGACGCTCAACCAACTGAGCCACCCAGGCGCCCCTACCCCTCTCTCTTAAGTGCTTTAAAGTTCTTGGCTCTTGCTTTGCAAAAAATTACGGAATTGCAGTCATTTTTCCAATGACAGATAACTTGCTTCTCTGTCACTGAATTTACACTGTTTCCTTGCCATTTTGTGTGCCTGATAATTTTTCATTTCAATGCAGAATTTTAGGGTAATCTTCTAAGAGCTGTTCTGAAGAGCAGGTGAATTCAGCCTCTGCCGTAGTGTCGGTGCACAGAATGAGACGGAGGTGAGCACACCATGAGTGGCGGTGACCACGTTTCCCCAGGTACCGCCAGGACCGATGAATCATAGCGTCCATCCAGCCTGTGCTGTCAGCAGATGCCGGTGGCTGTTGAGTGCATCTTGATTTCCAAAGTGTTTCAATATCAAAGATAAATTAGGCACATCCTGATTTTAAAGATGTTTCAATACCAAAGGTGTGCATCTTCTTGACCATCTTTCAGTTCTTATATCTCTATCCATCTTTCAAAAACAGCTTTAAAAACATCTTCTCGT
Source organism: Spilogale gracilis (assembly GCA_004023965.1). Taxonomy (NCBI): domain Eukaryota; kingdom Metazoa; phylum Chordata; class Mammalia; order Carnivora; family Mephitidae; genus Spilogale; species Spilogale gracilis. The sequence continues at coordinate 25,825 of PITA01017884.1, forward strand.
CTTTGTATATCCTGTTATTCATTCATGCATCCTTGGGGCATGAATCTTATTTAATTTTCAAGCCGTTTATTCAGGTAGGTGCTGTGCCCAGCCATTTTATAGACGAAGAAACTAGAAGCTTAAGTAATTTTCCCAAGCCCACAGCCAATAAGAGGTGGTTTCAGAATTGGCACAGAAGACCATACAACTTGAACCTGTGCTCTTCACCACTGGCTTTATTGCGTTGACCTTGAGTAGACACACACTCAAGTTCTTGTATGCTAGAAGAAGCAAGTGTACTCCCTAGCTTGTGCTAGACAGCTCCATCACTGGGTAGTCATGTTCGTAACGATTCCGTGCTTATCATATTGGATAGAATGATGTTAGAGAGCCATCGGAGTCGGGGGTCCTAAGTTGATTTTATCCAAGTGGCTTGTCTTTGGCAGATTTAAACTGATGTTCTGCCACTCCTGCCTGTAGAGAACTTGTCATTTTACGTATTTAAATTGGCCTTTGCAGAGGCTTGTTTTTTTAAAAGGAACAATAACAACAAGCAAATTATGGCAACACCAGGAGACTTGCCATTGAATGTATTAGTGATGGAGACTTTTTTCTCCCCTGTTGATGGAAATATTCTGTGGGAATGCCAACCTGAAGCATTTTCTTTTTGGTCAGTACTTCCCTCAAATACCACTGGTGCCAAAGAGAAAGGCCCACTGTTTATAAAGTCCAGAAATAGGTTTTTCAGACAAAAATAAAGTGCTGGTTATAGTGCCTCCTATAAAAAAGAAAAACTGAAGTTTTTTTAATTTTTCTGACCCTGAGCTTAAAGCTTGTGTGGTTCACATATGAGAGAACTTTTTCTGAACTCGCCATTGGTATTATTTATTGTGGAAGGTGAAATGTTAATGTACTGCACTGGAAAGAAAGTAAAAAATAGTTCACCCCATCTCGTTGCCTCAAACCAAGGGGCTCTTGTGGGCAGTGGGCCGTGCCTTGTGAGGAAGTAATGCCGCAGGCCTGTCAGGTGTTAATAGCTCGAGGCAGGGCAGAGGATTCCAAACTGTCTCCCCTGTCCTCTCCTTTTCATGAGTCATTGTGATATCAGGAGACTGTTAATTGGGTGAGTTGGCTGGTGCTCAGATCCAGCTGTGATTTTTGACAGACAAATAGTGCTGTGTGAAGACGAGGTTGTCTCTGGCCTGAAGAGAGGCCACGGAGAGGGAGGGCAGCCACGTAGCTTACTCTGAACACGCCTTTGGGAGCTGGGTGCTGGAGGGACATGGAATTTATGAATAACTTGATTGAGGAGACTTGCGAACCCAAGGAGCCAGTGCTCCACGTGGGACACTTGTGTGTCTGTTGGCATAGAGAAACGAAAGCATAAAGGGTGTTTTAATTTTATTGCATTAAAAAGCCCTGCTTGTTGTTCTAAGGCCCAGCGAGGTTCGCTTCCGGGAATATCAGAAGTGCGTCCTCTTTGATGGCGGCCCTGGAACTTTTCCTTCAGCCCCAGCCCTGAATCAGAGCACTGTTCTCCAGGAGTCATTAAACTAATTGGACGTGGCTGCAAAAGGAGTCCTCGTCACACTTGTAGCTCCATGGTTAGTTTAAAAAAAAAAAAATCCTCCCAATTGGTTTGGAAAGTTCTAAATATAACTTGTTTTTTATTATAAAAATAAAATGGGGGGTTTGGGAGATGATGGAAGGGTGACTAGCAGCGAATAGTGTCTCATCAGAAAAAAAGCCCAACGCTTTAAAAAAGTGTCCACGGTGAGAGAAGCCAGCACAGAACTGAAAAAAGTGTTTCAAAACAGATTTTGTGACAACATCAGCATAAGCTTGACTAGAAAGTATGATAGTAGCACATGAGCCCAGCTCGCTGGCGGCGCCTGGGGAGGCAGACCTGGGGAGGCAGTCCTGGGGAGGGCGGGGCTGACTGCCATAGAAGAGATGAGGTTGAGGACATGGCCTGTCTCTGGAATATTCTGTATCCATGGAAGACGGAACCAGCCTTGGAAGCGTTAGAGAGAAACTGTACATCCTGGTGGGACTAGGATGGGCCATAGTGATGCAGCAAGATAGAGTGTTAGCATACCCCAGAGTCATTGATGGTGCCCAAGGAGGTGGTTAAGGACAATGCAAGAAAAACTAGCAGATGTTGAAAATACGATAGCAATTCCCAGCGTTTGAATTATAAACATACCAGAGGAGTCAGAGATGCCCAGACATTGGAACGTATAGATTTGGGGAAAGGAATACTGTGCGGTGTCAAGGGGAGAGTATCAGGATCTTTTGAATGTACTCATAAAATGTGACTCAGCCACAGTCCTCAACAGAAAAAAGAACTGTTCCTTCCTTCGGTGATTAAAGGTCCACGGGGCAGCATGGGGTCAGACAGGTTCCTTGATGGCTGCCTTGGTCCCTGAGTCAGTACTTGGCATAATATCAGTCACATAATAGGATATCCTGTAGGTTTCCTAGAAGGAATGGTGGTGCCACGAAGGACGTGGGACGGTGATTTTGAAGAAGAGAAGCAGTGAAGGAAGAATGAAGCTTCTCTTTCTCTGATCAAGCTAGTTGTGTCCTTTGGTGGCACATCATTGCACATCCAGAATTTGGAATGGTCTCACTCATTTTCAGAGACCTACAGACATCTTTATCAGAGATAGCCATGGCTTAAAAAAGGCAAAGAGGAAGAGGTCTTAGGGAGGTGATGAGCAGCATTTTAAAATCGGGATAAATTAGATATATGTTATGAAGTTAGTATGTGGTGTATAAAAGGGTTTCAGAGAGATCAGTAAAAACAGCTCTGCATCTTTGTTCCATTCAAAGGAGTTTGCCTGGCTTGCTTAACGAATAGCAGAAGTTACCAAGAGGAAAAGGTGAAAACAGTTGTGTTTTGTAAAATATCAGTGTTAACAGTATCAACTAGTAAGAAACTTAAGGTTATCTTCGGGTTCAGTTTCAAAGGATATAAAAATTTGCTACTGAAGCCACATAAATGATTCCAGAAAGGAAGTACATTAATAGATCTAATCTTCGAGAAAAATGGAGAGTGATATAAGCACATCAGTTATAAGAGTCAGTGTAAAACAAACTGTCCCTACATCTTACTGGAAAAAAAAAATCACCCATCTATTAATTGTAGGAGTCACGGGAGAAACCAAGAGATGTAAATACAATGAAAAGTTAGGGAAATAAAATCCATTATGCAAGGGCTGATTTTATGGCATCAGATAAGTAATTTCATAGCATTAAGCATTAAGATAGATAAACAGGGTTACTGCACATAGCTAAAGGTTCATTAAACAATGAATATCTGGTAATCCCATATAAAAGGATACAAAGAATTAGGAACATAATTAAAGGGTGCTTTAATTCATCATTGTGGAAGGTTTTTCAAGTATAAAATTAGCTAGTGCTTGCCAAATTTTGGAAGGTTAAAATTCTTAAAGAATACATAATTTTAATGTTTCCAAGAAAACGTCCCCAAGAAGAGGGAAATGCAGAGGGAGGGTGTGCTGGTGTCTGCAGCAGGGCGTGGGGGGAGCCGACAGGTCCCTCTGGACACTCCTGGCAGCCTTTCCTCTGCACCCTTGCTCCCTGGGCTCATGGATGTGTTTGCTAACGGAAGCTTTGGGGATAAAAAAAATCCTCCCTGCTAATGAGATGAGAAAGTTGATTAAGCTTCCGGATGGGCTGAGCAGGTCTGACACCAGTGGCTGCCCAGGGTCAGCGTCTATGTAAGAGAGTTTCCAAGGTCAGTTTCGGGCCTGCCATAGGGATGGGGAAGAAAGCTTTGAGAAAGTTATTGAGAAGGAAACTGTATTTTTGCTTTTACAGATTAGTAAGCATTGATATTTTTTAAAGTATGAGCAGACGTTTTCCTGGTCCCATAGAGTGTCTTTTCTCCTCTAGATTACAGCATAAGGATTATCATCTAGAGGTTTGCTCCTCAAAGGACGTCTGCAGGCAATGGCACCATCACCTGAACCAGAATCTCTGCTTTAGCAGGATCCTCAGATGACGGGCACCTGGGTGGCTCAGTCGGCTAGGTGTCAGACTCTTGATTTCAGCCCAGGGTCATGAGATCAAGCCCTGCGTTGGGCTCTGTGCTGGGCGTGGAGTCTGCCCAAGATTCGCTCTCTTTCTCCCCATCCTAAAACAAAAAGAAAACAAAAAGATGATCCTCAGGTGATTTATGCACATACTGAGGTTTGGGGAGGTGCTAATGTGTTATGGGGTGGTGCGGGTGGTTTATAGGCTTTCAAGGGAGTCAGCCTAGGTTCACATCTGGCTCACTGCCTTGACCTTGGCCAAGTTTCTTAAACTTGTACCGACACACTGTGTCTACATCTGTAAATAGGAATAATAATGGTCCTTGCCATGTGGGAATAGTTTAAATGAGATACTGTACATAAAGCATTTAGCTTTTACAGTTGCCCACTAAATGCTAGTTGTTTATTTTAATAATTATTATTCAGGTTTATTATAAAAATCTGGAGAGGAATTTAGAAAAACACAAGCTACAGTGCTATCAACTAAAGACTGTTAACACATGGGTTTATTTTCTTCTGTTGTGCATACTTTCGATCATGCTGGGAATGTATTTTCATATCCTGCTCTTTTCACTTGTGAATATAGCACAAACATTCTCCCTCGTTAAACTCATTGGGGGCAACAAATGGTCTTACATAACAGAAGGCTGGGTGTATTCTTTGATGTTGTCTATAAAAACCGCCTAACCCAACCAAGTCAGTGGTGAGCTCTCTCAGCTCATTTCCTTGTCTATACGTAGGGACTGACATTACCTGCCCCATCAAATTTTACGTAGTGGTTGTGATGCCTTGAGAGTCACATATTCAAAAGCACCTTGTAATCGGTAAGATGCTGTTCAGGTCTATGTCATTGTAAGTAGACGGTGTTAACTTGTAGGAAAAGCCGAGAAACATTCCCCATTGACTCCACAATTGCACTTCTAGGACTTGATCCTAATTAAATAGTTTGGAGATGCATACATTCAGGTACAGCGATGTGTGTGGCAGTCTTGTTTTCAATGGAGAGTCACTGGAAGCAGACAAAAGACTCATTGGAAAGTGAGTGATCCCCTCAAATGCTAAAATGCCGTGTGGACGCTGTAGACCTGCTCTCTCAGGGAGCTCCCGAGCAGCCACATGTGGCTACTTCCATTTAAATTGGTTAAAATTAAGTAAAATCAATCAGGAATTCACTTCTTCATTCATACCAGGCAGATTTCGGGGGTTCAGTAGCCTCATGTGGCTCCTGGTTCTCTTGGCACAGCTCAAATACACATCATTTCCATCATCTCAGAAAGTCCTTTCGGATGCTGCTGCTGTAGAAGAATAGTTCTTGCATGGAAAGAAAGTTCTTATGAAACAGAATGATTCAAGTGTGTGTGTGTGTGTGTGTGTGTGTGTGTGTGTGTGTGTGTGTGGTAAGTTGCCCCTTGGTGCTTGGGGGACACCAAGACATTTCCTGATTTTTCTAAATTCAGGCAAATCTGGCCCTGATAGTCCCCACTCACCCAAAGCTTGAGATTGGGTGCATGTTGGCTGTTAAATCTGTCTCCCTCTGTAGGTTCTCTCAGGACCCCGGGGACCTGACCTGGCCATTGGTGTTGCTCTTACTTTTATTTCAAAGGCCTGTTGCCTGGCATTGGACCTTCTTGTCTGCCCAACACTTCAGTCCATCGCTGCACAGGAATTCTCTCTCTGTACATTTCAGAGCAGTGATTTACAAGAGTTGGGGGGAGAGGAAGCCACTGTGCTCCCTTCTCCGTTCAGACTGGTAGAGTACTGTTACTGATGGGGGTGGGGTAAGGCTGAAACCATTCCACAGTAAACAGTAAATAGTCAAAACAACAAAACTCTTGATTCATTTGGAAATCTGTGCTCTTCTTTCCTCTGGCTCGTGGACCCTATTGGGCACGGCGCGAGAGAGCTCTGCAGAGGCCGTGCCCTCCACCCCGGCCCTTCCCGCAGCATCTGCGCCCAGGCATCCAGGCCTCGGTGGGGATACTCCCTTCATCTTGCCAGTGGGGTCAGCTGAAACAAATAATCCTTTTTCTCTGGCTTCCTTGGAGATGGTATTGGTGCCCAGGCAATCCCTGTCTCCCGCTGGATTTTTAGAAGTGATCCTGGCCAGCTTGAGTGAGACGGGATGGTGTTTTGCAGCTCATTCCTCCCCCACAGCTGAATGCTGCCGTTGTGTGTGGAGGGCATGGCCTTGTTTACCGTCTGGTCCGAGTATTGATTTAGACCGTGTCTGTGTTTGCACAGTTTCTCAAAGAAAGTTTCCTCTTCACCCCTCAGGACCCTGCCAGTGACTCTCCTTGTCTAGAAAGCGGTCCTCCCATATTTGACTCCCAACCACAGAATTAAGTTGACTTTTTAAAAATTGGATATACAGATGTACTGCAAAATAATTACCACAGTAAGTTCCCTTAGCACCCATCACCTCACAGGGTTCCACATTTGCTTTTCTCACGATGAGAAGTTTTAAGATCTACTCTCTGGGCACCTGTCAGACACAGGGTACATTAGCTGTTGTCACTATTACAGGGGGAAGCTTGTACTTGGACTACCGCCCCCTATTTTCCCGCCCCCACCCCTGGTCTTTGGCAGCCACTGACCTGTTCTCTGTTCCTATGACTTTGGCTTTCTTTTTTTTTTTTAGAGTCCTCATATAAGGGAGACTCTACAGTATTTTTCTTGTCTGACTTATTTCACTAACCACAATCCCCTTACAGTCCATCTGTGGTGTCACGAGTGGCAGGATTTCCTTCTTTGTTAACGGCTGAGTAATATTTCATCATCTTACTTCCTAACGGCCTCCCCTGGCTTGCATTTGCTTCTGCTTTGCATTTTGTTGGACTCAGTGCACGGTGTTTCAGTGTATTCGTGCTCATCCCCTATATTTGAGTGGTTCTTAAACCTAGATGGCTGAGTAACCTGGGGATTCTAAAATAGCTCTTTCAAAGATCATTGAAAAAAAAAAACAAACCACACCAAGAATACCATAACAAATACCAGTGTACCTATCACACCGATCTTTTGGATTTTTAACATTTGTTGTTTTAATTCAGGTTTTTTTTAAAAGATTTTATTAAAAAAAAAGATTTTATTTACTTATTTGACAGAGAGAAACACAGCTAGAGAGCGGGGAGTGGGAGAGGGAGAAGGAGGCTTCCTGCCAAGCAGGGAGCCCGATGTGGGGGGACTCTGGGATCATGACCTGAGCTGAAGGCAGACGCTTAATGACTGAGTCACCCAGATGCCCCTAATTCAGGTTTTTTTAAAAAGAGAAAAGGAGATACAGATCTGATCAAAGACTTTGCCTCACATCATGGTCTCTGTGGTCCTCAAATTGAGGTATAGCTTTTCTGTTCATGTTTTAATCTCTTACCGTGTTTGTGTGTGCGCATCTCCAGTGCCTAAGTCTACATAATGCTATCCCACTGTGTAAATTTTTAACTTACGTTTTTTGTATTCTTACAGTGTCGGGATTCATCCACGTGGCCATATATAGGTTATATTTTTTTCAGGGGCTCAAATTCATGACCCTGAGATCAAGAATCGTACGCTCTCCTGACTGAGCCAGCCAGGCGCCCCAGGATAGCTGTATGTTTTTAACTGCTGTAAGGTGTTGTGTTGTAGGAATATACGGCCCTTGGTTTATTCATCTCTTAACAACACCTTTGGGTGGTTAGCACCCCTGGCCGCACTACTGTGGAAACCCTGTGCACCAGGGCAGGGCTTTATAATAGTCTAGAGCTAGAGTTGCTGGACTGAAGGGTTGGCGCATTTGGAACCTGACCAGATCTTGCTGGCTCCCCCTTCAGAGGGTCCTACCTTCTCTACCCCTGTTCGCGGTTTTATTCACGGTTTCGGCACATTTCTTCTAGTTTCCCAAGGGCACAAAGTGGTAACGTGCTGAGGTTTTAATGTCCTTTCCCCTGATGACTAGCCAGGGGGTGTGGCAGGCCGTGGCCAGGTGGGGTGGGGGGACGGTGGGGGGCTGCCCACTCCACCTCCATTTGGATGTAGATGGAGAAGCCTGAGGTTTTCCGCCAAACTGGTTGCCTATTGGTGTAGCCCGACTTTCCAGGTCCTGAACTCCAGCTTTTAGGGCTGGCTGATAAGGTCCAGTTCTGCGGAAGAGCAGAGTGTTTCCTTTAGACATGGATTCTGGGTGTCGGGGTGTTTCTCTGGCACAGCAGCTAGAAGGCAGGCCTGTGCCTGACTCTGGGATGGCTGCTGAGCCCACAGAACTGAGAGTGCCCCTGGGGGAGCAAACCAGCAAAACCATGGGGAGCTACTTTTCGGTGCCCCCCGCTGACAGAGGTATGGGGGTGTGATGACCTAGAAGGCAGGCTCTTGAATCAAATGGTCTGGGTTCAGATACTGGCTGTTGACCTCAGGCTGGTACAGAGCCTCTCTGCCTCAATGGGCTCTTGAACCCCTGAGGAGGATACTACCAACCTCAGAGCATTCCTGGGGAGAGTGGACAAGGCCATGCCTGCAAGGTATCTCTTAGCCCAGTTCCTGGGACTTCATCAGCACTCCCCATGTCTTACCAGTTCACGCTCTGAGACTGGGTTTGAGGGCTGGGAATGTCATCTACATCAGAATCCCCAGTGCCTACCCCCGGGCTGGCATGGAAGTGGGTGCTCAGTGAACGTTTGTTGAATGAATATACGAGCTTCTAACTATGTGTGTGTATCACTTTGTACATATGGTACAGCAGGTTACATTAAGCCTTTTGAGTTTTACTCTGAGAGCCATGAGCATATTTTTAACCAGAGATCCTGTTTGTGGTCTTAGAACAAGAGATGAGGTGATCCTGTTTGTGGTCTTAGAACAAGAGATGAGGACTGTTGATCCTTCAGATAGTTATCAGTCCTAAAATTTCATGAACTTCAAGCGAAGTTTTTCTGACTGATTTTTTCAGAAAGCTTCAAGCGAAGTTTTCTGACATTGTCACCTGACTTCTAAAAATGTATCCTTCCCATTTCTCCCCTTCCTGAGATGTTTCTTCCCTGCCTTCTTGGTCTTTCTGAAGCACATTCAGATGGCTTGCTTTTTTATCAGTGGCTCTGAAAATACCCAAGTATTTGGAGTTTGCTCTTGGGCTAGTGTACTGGTTTTTGGGGGTGGTCTCCTGCATGACTTGGGATATAGTGAAGGGTCGCTGCCAGGTTTGGTTCTTACCCGGGTCCGTGCTGCTGCCACGGCTTGCTTCCTGGTAAGTTTTGTGTCGAAGGAGGTGGGCACACCTTGTGGAGCCATCGTGGAGGCGAAGGGACTGATGGGAATTTCCCATGTGTTGGTTCCATGCTGACTTCGAGGGAGTGCAGCTTGCTTTGGGGAAAGTCATTACGTTTCCTGGGTTCTCTGGAGCGCCTCCTTTTAAATGAGTTCCTACGGTGAACGAAAGAGCCTCTAAGATTTTGAAAAAGAAATGCTGTTTCTCTAAGTAAATTTAGAGGGACTCTTTACAGGAACCCTTGACTGTTGTTCCCTTTTCTATTTAAGGAATTTTCATGTCTTTGAGAAATGGAAGATGAGAGCAGAACAGGAAGAAATGGAGATCTCTGGGCACTTGACTTCTTTGCACACATAGGGTACCATGAAAAGGCCATTTAGTGGATTTAGAGATGCAGGCAGGGAGGAAGGGAGAGGGAACAAAAACAAGGTTAACAGGCTGGCTTTGTAAAATAAATAATATTCCTACTGGGAGAAGGTGACTTGGATGAGGGTATGAACATAATGTGGTAAAGATTAAACCCAAAGAAGACAAGCAAAAGAACCCAGAAGTCAGAAGTTCGCAGTTGTCAAAGTTGACGGGAGAGCAAAGTAGTCAGAACTGTGGGGGCAGGAAGAGCTGGGTCCCAAGGACAATGAATGGATTTAAATCCCGTTGGATTTAAATTTTATCTTATTTTTTAAAAAGATTTTTATTTATTTATTTGACAGAGAGAAACACAGCCAGAGAGGGAACACAAGCAGGGGGAGTGAGAGAGGGAGAAGCAGGTTTCCCACTGAGCAGGGCACCCGATGTGGGGCTCGATCCCGGGTCTCCGGGATCAAGACCTGAGCCGAAGGCAGTCGCCCAACCAACTGAGCCACCCAGGCGCCCCCGTCATTGGGGCTTTTTAGAACAATTATGAATCGTTCACTTACTTACAGGACACTCTGGCAAGTCCTGCTGGGTACCCATTTTCCCCAGACTTGAAGTAACGAGGGCAGCAGGAGCGGGACAGTGTGCAGATGGACGGGTCTCGGTGAGGTGTTGCTTGCAGCGTGGAGAGCCGGTCCGGTTCCCAGAGTGACATGGACCTAACACTGTGGCATCCTCAGGAGGGCCACACATAGTCCTGCTGTGGGCAAGCAAGGACTGGGAAGGAGATCCTGACGGGGGCCTGGAGGAAGGGGTGGGAGATAGGCGGGAATGCTGGTTTGGCACAGGCAAGGCCCCAGAGGTGGGAGAGGATGCAGTATAATTGGGGATCCCCGAAGATGGCAGCTTGGCTGGAGTGTCAAGGAGGAGTGCGAGCCAAAGCTAGAAAGACGGCGTATTCTACTCTGAATACTCCTAACCGTGTTCCCAGTTGCTGGCATTTCCAGGCGGTGGGCTCTGGGCTTTCCCCGCCGGCAGCCCTGTGCTTTGCTGAGTGGGGTGGTGATGAGGACTGCGCATGCCAGAGAGAGCCTAGGCTTGTGCGGTGGGCATTGGGAGGCCTCGGTCTAGGTGCAAGCCATGTAGCCAGACTGGGGTTGGCCGTGCTGCCGGAGAGGGGCCCGGGTCTGGGGACCTTGGGGACAGCCGTTTCCCTGGAGTGGTGAGAGCAGAAGCCGGGCTTGTAAGTGAGGGTCAAGAAGCTAGAGAGGAAGTGCGGGGGGCCAGGCATCAGGCGAGTCCCAGACTTGGATTTCTGGACCAGTAAAATAAAAATAAACCCTGAAAGGGTGGGCTCCTGATGTTGGGTCACCTACTTTTATTTGATCAAATGGGAACAATGTGGAAAAACCCCCACCCTTTATTATATCACTCTTTTATATAAGAAATCACATTTGACTCCAAAAATGTAGGAATTTCTCATCCTGAGAAAAAAGGTAGTCTTTTGGTTTTTTTTTAAGATTTTATTTATTTGACACAGAGAGAGAGATCACAGGTAGGGAGAGAGAGAGAGAGAGAGAGAGGAGGAGGAAGCAAGCTCCCTGCTGAGCAGAGAGCCCGATGTGGGGCTCGATCCCAGGACCCTGAGTCATCATCACCTGAGTCGAAGACAGAGGCTTAACCAACACTGAGCCAGGTGCCCCCGAAGGTGGTCTTTTATATGGTGCAGTTTACTTACAGGGGGAGTTCCCAGCGATGGCTCCTGAATGTCCCTGACCTGTGAACACCTTGCAGTGACACGGTTGAGACTCACTGGTAGAGGCTCTTTTGTCCCCGGGCGTGACCTCAGGATGGGGAAGGAAGCACAGAGCTGAGGGGTGGGGGTGGGGGTGGGAGCGTGTAGGTGCCCGGTGTCAGGTTTGTGGGTATTGAGGATTTGGAGAAGGGTATTCTAGGGCAGGGAGCTCTGACCAGGTCCGCAGGAACTGGGGAGGGGTCTGTGACAGGAGTGGGAGGAGAGCCAGAGAGAGGAGGAAGGAAGAGCAGTGGAGGAGGCTGACCCACCATTTATTTTGCACTTGGCAGGAAGGCATTAGGAGAGATCTCTTGCTTAATCGTTGTAAGAAGCTTGGGGGCAGAGGTACTACTGATCCCTGTTCCAGGTCGGGACCCTGAAGGCACAGATGTCTGGGTCCCAGGTGAAGGCACATGGTTGGGTCATGGGGTTGGGGTTCACATGGAGCCTGACACCTTCTTTTATTTCTGTGCCTGGGTCACTGAATCTGGGATGACACTGGCATGTGGTTTCGGAACCTTTTCAGCAACTCATCTATTTGGAGTAACCATCGTGACACGTTGAGACGTTTCTGATTCCCGTGGGGACTGGTGTGGTGGGTCAGATTTGGGGACTGTCTCTGTTGGCGACATTGCTCATGTTCAGGACATTTTGGCACCTGGCAGATGGGACAACACAGATCCACAGATTGCTGTCCTTTCCTAAAGCATCCAGTGTGTGCACCGGGCCCGGCTCAGCTTCACCGTTTTGTACGCAGGTCGGGGTCCTGGGGTCCGGGTGCCTTGCATGAAGGTGGCAGCTGGGGGTCCGGGGTTCTCGTTGTTGTCTCTCGTGAAACCACAGCTCAGGGAAGGGGAGGGAGATCCCGGAGCAGGCAGGATTTCAACCCTTGCCCCTGACCTCTCAGCCCAGACTCATCTCACTTCCCTTCCATGGGGTGGTCTCTCTCTCACACATTGGTGTGAGCCTTCCCGGAGGGCTCCCAGAGACCTTGTAATGGAGTCTTTGAACAGCTGTCCTGGGATGGCTTTAGAATTTTAGGCATTTTCCTCGTTTAATGGAGGCTCTGTCTGCCTAGTGGGTTAATTGGGGCCAGGTTCTCCTGGTGCACTCACTGCCTGGTTTCCCAGCATTATCCATGGAGAAAATCCATCCTGTAGGGAGCCTATGACTTAATGACCTCAAAGTCAGTCTCATGGTGTGGCCAGCAGCTTTGATCGTCCTGATGGGTGTTTTGGTTTCCACCGAGAGTGAGGGATGGAGAGCGGGGCTTCGCTCAGAATTTCTGCATGGCTTGGCTGGCCTTACCATCTCGCCTGGCTCTCGTGGGAAGGCCCAGGGTGTGCTTAGCCCCGGGGCTTTCTCTCCCCTACAGCCTGAGTGCTTCCAAGCCTTTGTTTCTGGAAGTTGTTGTTCGGTGGGAAGGCGGCCAGATGTTGGAACCAGAAGTGCACACCTCGAGGAAAGCCTTTTCTGCTTTTAGAGCCACCCAGGGGACTCCTTCCTGGCAGACCAGCTCCTCCCAGGAGGAGGTGTGTGGGGCCCTCCTGCCTGTGTGGGGTTTTCTCAGACACACCCACTGATAAAATATTTACATCACGAACTTGGAACCCAGCCCTAGTTTGTTTGTTTTAAGTCTTAACAACACATCAGCCCTAAGGATGCCGGCTTGTTAGGTTTTGGTTTTTTGCTTGCCGTTTTTGCTTTTATGAGGAGTGGAGGCCTCCCTCATCTTCTGAGAAGGAGTCTGCTGCGTGGGAGAGAGCCAGTCCCCTGTGTGTCTGATGGCAATGAGATCCCGCTTGCCAAGCGTTTGCCGTGTGCCCCGCCTGCAGTGACCTCAGGGCCTTGAGCATAATTCTGCCATCTCCCTGTGGTTTTCCAGGCGGGTTCAGTTGTGTCCACAGGAAAAAAAAAAAAGTATGTTCTCGATCAGTTTTGAACGTGACCGTATTTGGATATGGGGTCTTTGCAAATGTAGTTAGTTAAGAGGAAGTCATACTGGATTAGGGTGGGTCCTGATTCCAAGGGCTGGGTCCTTATGAGGAGGGGACACACAGACATGCGCTGAGGACAATGGCCACATAAAGACACAGGTGGAAATTGGAGTGATGTAGATAGAAACCAAGGAGCGATGAGGATTTCCAGTAACCACCAGACACTAGGGGAGAGGCAAAGAACCGTTCTTCCCTACAGCCTTCAGACTAGCACCTTGATTTTGAACATCTAGTCTCCAGAACTGTGAGAGAAGAGCTTTCTGTTGTTTTAAGCCACCCAGTTTAGGACAGTTGGTGAAGGAGCCCTAGGAAACAGGGGAGTAGGGATTACCTAGAAGGGTATCAACCCCATTTTAGAGATGCACAAACCGAGGCTCAGAAGTGTTAAGCGTCCTGCCCCGGGTCACTCAGCTTCTGGTGAAGACGCACAGATGGGTACATGGTATGATGGTCCTGCCAAGTCTGCACCTTCAAGGGGGTGACTCTCTGATGCCCGCTATTGAGGACACCTGCAGTTCTTCAACTGGAGACAAAGACGGGGAGTCTCGAGCAATCAGGTGTGGGGGATACATCACAATGTCTTAGGGGAAGAAAGACGGAAGACCAGGACGGTGGCTTAAACTGTCTTTTAATGGTTTGTTTTTGAATTGACGATACCTATAATGGTACAAAAATGGAAGAAAAGACAGCGAAAATATAGTTCCCTCTCTTACCCCTGCTGTGTCGTTACCCAGTTTACTAGTTACCAGTTACACCAGTTCTCCAGCCCAGAGGAAACCAGTCCTCAGGTCCTTGTGTGTTCTTCCAGAGGTAGCTGTGTAATATAGAGTATATAAACGTAATACAGAATATATAACGTGTAGTACGCAGAGCATTTATAGTGTCTTTATATCATGGTGTACGAGTATAACATTGTGTGTATATAGCATCGACGAAGGTCTTTATATCATACATGCTTTTCTATACTTGCATATATTTTTTTGATTTGAGCTTTATTGTTTTGGAAAGAAACACAACCAGGAGGCATGATAGTCATAAGGTACCAACGAATACACAGTGAGTGGTCTCTCTCTGGTCTCATGCCCCAGCCACTCCTAGTCTCCTCCCTGGAGGCACCTGTTTTCTGTTTATTGTTGTTGTTTATTTACTGAATATATCTCAGAGATTTCTCTGTCAGAACAGAAAGAGCTGCCTCATTTATTTTTGTGGTTTATTCATGGCATTCTGTTATGTGGCTGTACCATAAATTATTTAACCTCTCTGCTGTTGCTAGCTATGATGACTTCCATCTTTGCTGTGACCAACAGTGTTCTATTAAATAGCCTTATACGTAGGTGGTTTTCAATATCTAGAGAAGTGGAATCGTTGAGTTGAAGACTTAAGTGCATTTGATGTTTTGATGGTTATACCCTATTGTCCTCGAGAGAGTCTGTTTCAGTCCGCCTGTCCCCAGTCGTAAATGATGGTGCTGATCTCCCCACTGCTTTCCAACCCACTGTGTCAGTGACATTTTATCCACAGTTGGTGCCTTATTTTATTTTTCTTATAACAAGTGAGCATCTTTTCTTTCTTTTGGGGGGGCAGGGAGAGACTGCAAGAGAGTGGGAGGGAGGAGCAGAGCGAGAGAGAAAATCTTAAGCAGATTCCATGCCCTTTTTGGAACCCAATTCCATGCCCTATCCCACAGCCCTGAGACCATGACCTGAGCTGAAATCAAGAACCGGCTGCTTTACTGACCGCAACACCTGGGTGCCTGTGAGTGAGCATCTTTTCAAAATGATCTTTTCTTGTTAATGTCTAGGTATTTGTGGGAGCTGTTTTTAAGGAAGTTATTCCCTTTGCGATACAAGTGGCAGATAGATTTTCTCACTTTAGTTAGATTGACTCATCCTTTGAAGATGAGGAAATTCTTCTAGGTTTTCATGTCACATGTAAGCCTTCCTTGCCCACAATTACTTATTAAAAAACCCGTGTTTTCTTCTTTGGATTCATTTTTCATATTTCAGTCTTTTACCCATCTGGAATTTATTTTGGTGTCATATGTGAGTCAGGGATTCAACTTTATTTTTTGCCAGGTGGCTAGCTGTGTGTTCCATTCATTATTAAATAATCCCTTCCTGTCCCCTGACTTGACCTGCATTTGCTTTCGATTGCTGTGTAACGGTATCACCACAAACTTGGTGTTTCAAAATAGCACACAAAATATTTCATATTTTCTGTGCGTCTGGAGACCGGGTGCGGCATAGCAGGGCTCTTTGCGAGCCTCCAGTCGTGGGGTCAGCTGGAGCTGTGGTCTCATCTGAGGCTCGACTGGGGGAGGATCCATTTCCAAACTCGTGCGGTTGTTAGCATTCATTTCCTCACAGACAGCCGGATGGAGGCCTCAGTTTTCTTGCTGGATGTCGGCTGGTGGCTGATCTCTGTTCATTGTCATGTCATAGTGTGGCCTTTTGTTGCATCAAGTCAGCAAAAGAGGGGCACCTGGGTGGCTCAGTCGTTAAGCATCTGCCTTCCGCTCAGGTCATGATCCTGGAGTCCCAGATTTGAGCCTGGCATCGGGCTCCCTGCTCGGCAGGAGGCCTGATTCTCCTCTCTCACTCCCCCTGCTTATGTTCTCTCTCTAGCTGTGTCTCTCTGTGTCAGATAAATAAAATCCTTAAAAAAAAAAAAGGTCAGCAAAATAAAGAGGAGCCCTGCAGTCTTCTTTAACATAATCATATACATCCTGTTGGCTTTGCCTTACTCTTTGATCAGAAGCAAGTCACGGGTCCTGTCCATATTTAAGGGGAGAGGGTCACACAAGGGCTTGACACCTGGAGGAGGACGA
>PITA01017885.1:0-22695 GCA_004023965.1 Spilogale gracilis
CTCTTCCCGCTGCCTGGTCCCGCTGCTCCCCGCCCCCGCCGCTCCCCGCCGCTCCCCACGGATCCGAGCCTCCCCGACGCGCCCAGTCTCCACCCGCACCTGTCTGGCTCGGCTAGAGGTCCAGCGGGAGGGGTCACCGACTGGTCGATCCAGTCTGGAAGCCTGGAATTCCTCCTTCCTGTCTCCAGCTTTGCCCACTTGCTACAGGACTGATCCACCTGCGCTGTATCCTCACCGGCCCATTGCCTGCTGTGTTCCAGGCGCAGTTCTGGGCCCCGAGTCTACCAAGCACATTCGAAGCTGTTCTTTACAGGTGTGGGGTGGGAGGCAGCGTGACCTAAGGGAGAGGACACGTGCAGAGGATGGAGCCCACCTGGGGCCAGCCCGTCCTCATGGCGCTATTAGCCGCATGACCTTGAACAACCACTCCAGTATTCCTGAGCTCCTGGACACATCCTGCTTCCGCGCAGCTCCCCGTCATCCCTTCTGCGTCTCCTCTGATCCCCGCGGTAAGGATGGCCACTACCACGTTTCTGAGGACTTCATAAACAGTCTGTTGGGATGCTTAGCATGCCCCTTCACTCCGGGCAGGAGCTCAATTCATGCCTCTACCCGGCAGGCGTTTATTACCTACCTACTCTGGTGCGTCGGGTCCTGGCGATGGACAATAATTTGTCAGGTAGTGATAGGGGTTTACTCCCCTCTTGGAAAAGTATTGCGTTCCCATAAAACCTGAAAGGATATGAAATGAGGAAGCATTACCATTAATGTATATGGAACAATTTCTGAGCGTTCCCACACCCAAAGATACCGTTCAGATATTTTAGGCCATATCATGCTAATGTATGTAAAAAAATCAATGGAGAGGAAGCACGGATTCTCAGGGACACAGTTCAAAGCTCAGGAGCTCCGATGCCCAGATGCTGGGTGTAGTTCCCGGAGAAGGCGCTGGGGGGTGCCACGCGCCCAGCTCGGAAGCTGCCTTTGTAATAGGCTGTAAAATCAATGCTGCACACTTCCTTTTTTTGCCCCTCCCTTTGTGCATGCGCGCGCGCGCGCGCGCGTGTGTGTGTGTGTGTGTGTGTGAAAGCAAAAGTCCTCCTTAGGTTCCCTTTAGTTAGTGGGAACAGGGACTAATGTAGCTATTCTGTAAAGGTGAAGCCTCCTAACACAAATGTTGGGAAAGTGGCGGATACCTGTCCATGCTGCGGAAGAAAGAGAGGCTGAGCCAGGTAGAGGGGAGGGAAATCATTACTGTCATTGTTAGCACCGCAAACATGACTTTAAGAAGTTATCCACGTCATCAACTGTAATCAATAGAATGGGTATACCAATAGATATGGGCTTCCCTGCTAACCCCACAGTCAGAGTAGACGTGGCGTTCTCTGCCAACAGGAGGGCAGCGTGCAGGTAGGTGGGTGACACAGATGGAATTTGAGCTTCAGGTGGAAACACGAATGGGAATTAGCGATGTTAGGGGTGTGGGATGAAGGGGTGTGGAGGGGTGTGTGTGCTGGGGCTGTGAGCAGTGGCTGGGACCGTGTGGGGAGGGGTGGCAGCTGAGCTGGGAGAGGAGCAGCGGCGGGTCCCACAGTCACTGGGCTCCCAGCACCTGCAGGTGCTGTGCTCAGGGACTTACGTGCATCACCTCACTGAGGGCTCATCCTGATTTAAGGAAGTAAAGCATCAATTTCAGGCAGGTTGACCTTCAGCTTCCTTAACAGGAAAATGTATTTGTGTGCTCAGATATGCCTGCAGGTGTCCCCAGTCTGTCCAAGCAACTCACGGTGTCCAGCTAATGGCCCACTAAGTGACCTCATTGGTATTACTAGCTGCTTGCAATCCCTGATGGATGGCCTTAGAACAGGTTAGTGCATATTTTACTAACTCCCATCCAGGCCCACTTGGTGCCACTGCAGACTCCCCTCTGAAACCCCTCATCTCACTCCCACCTTGTTGTGCAGATCTTCAAAGCAGCCTCTGATGCCCTGACTGCAAAGGGAATTTTAAACAAGGAGCACAGTCTCGTGCAGGGGCTGAGGAGGATACTTCTGTGGAGCCACAGGAAGCCCACGGGAGGAGAGGAGAGTGAGGAGAGCATCTGGCAGCCTGATTGGAAACAGGAAGTTATGTGGGAGAATTTGCAATTGTCTATTGATTCTTGATCCATTTGTTTACTTGTTCATTTGTGTGCTCATCTATTAGTGTTATTTCCCATCGACCCCAGGGACATTGAGACAAAGGGACACACTTTCTGTCCACAGGAGCTCAGAGTCTACCAGCAAAAACAGATGGGGGAGAGAACTGTGATGTCTGCTTGATGACAGTCTTGCCCAATTTAACCTTTCTGCAAAATGTAATTAGTAAATTTACTTACATCTTAGTGCCTCAGTTTGCTTAGGTATAAAATAAGGAGAAATAACAGCGGGTATCTCAGAGGTCCGTAGGAATATAAGCAAAATGATTCAAAGGAAGCACTGGGCTGACTTTGCGACATAGAAGTGCTAATATCAAGACTATTAGCTACAAGAATTGTTATTAATATTATTTGTTGATATAAAAGTCTATATGACAAAGAGGAGACTCATAGCAGAGATGAAATACAGTAGCTTCGTTGTGTAACCACTTTCTCCAAGGGTGGGGCAAGGGAAGCAGACTTGGTGAAGACTACAAAGAAAAATGTTATCTGTAATTTTTATTTATAAAAATTTTGGAATCAGAGGAGACAAAATGTCAACATCTGCTAGTTTGACTTGGTGGGCATATGGGTATTTATTACATTACTGTATCTTTATTCTTTTGTAGATTTACTATTTTTTTTTCAAAGTTGAAAAAATTCACAAAACAATGAGGATGGGAGAATTAGGTGATAGCTAACTAAGTTAGGTGATAGGTAACTAAGATGGGCTGGATAGTGAACATCAGTTCGGACAGTGAACATCATAGGGAAGTAGTGGTTCTCAAGCTTGGCAATTTTGCCCCTTAGGGGAATGTGACCAAGTCTACAGACGTTTTTCATTGCATAACTCAGGGAGCACATACAACCCCTATCTGGGAGGTAGAGGTCAGGGATGCTAGTCAATAGCCTCCAAAGCACAGGATGGCCACCACGACAAAGAATCATCCAACCCAAAAGGAAAATAGTGTGGTGATTGAGAACACTCGGGTAAGCGCAGCCAACCCGGAAATAGGGTTTCCTGATCTCCGTGCAGACCCTCAAGGCTCTTCTCAACCATGCCCTTCCCTTCCCATTCTGTGATGATCCTGACCTCTAAGATAGCCACACTCCCAGTTTTCCTCAGTGTTCCCCCCCCAGTATACAACCATAGGTGTCTGAACCTAATCCGGGTTTTTCCACTAACACGCCCTGTGACCTTGAGCAGGTTCCTTCGGCTCTCTGTGTCTGGGGCTGCCTCTGTAAAGAAGTGGGATCCAGTGACAGACGGGGTCACAGCAGCTGGTGCATGGACAGCCACTGGAACTGTGGCCAGCACACCGAGGCGTCCTGTGTGCTCATTGTTTTATTTTCTCTGGTGCGTTTACGGCAACCGCAGAGGACTGAAGTCTTCTGGGGGCAGGGGTGGGTGGCTGGTCAGGGTTATAGTGTAAGTGCTGGGCTTTCAGAAACCCCAGTGGATGCCCACAGGGTATGAAGGGGGGCCAGGCCTCTGCAGGGCACGATGCCCTGCACTCTCACTGTCCCTAGGCCTGCCTGTCCTCCAGGGACCGCTTGGTCCCCTGACCAGCCTCATCCTGCTCTCCAGAGCTGTGACAGACCGGGCCATTTTGACTCATTGGAAGTTTTGACAGGAAAAGAGCAGGTAACAAATTGGGTTCTACATGGAAACGGCTCCCCGTTGTGTGACGATGCTCCTCGTCCCTCTCCTCATGTCACTGCTCTCCCCTGTCTGTCGCTGGCCGGACCGCACGCACTTTCTCTCAAGCTTTCCAGGCCACCAACTCCGCCTGAACCAAACTCACGCTTGGTTACCAGGGAATGTGGGTGACAGGGGTCACGGCACACGGAACGACTCCCTATTGTGGAGCTCACCTGTGAGTCCCTCTACCGGAGATTGTCAACCTTGTCCGCCCCCATCTGCCACCCCCTCACCAAACTAACATTCACAGACGGTTCGGGTGTTGGTGACCTTCTGAGTTGGTGGAGGTCGCCTGGGTCCACATTCAGCTCTGCCACCGGTGCTCTGCAAGGTACTCGGCCTCCCGATGTCTCCTTCTCGGCATTTGCCACCAGGAGACGCTAACCCCTGAATGGCAGCGGATATCAATGTTAAATGAGATCGTAGTGAAGAGGTTGGGGCACGGTCAGCACTAGGGAAGTGGTCCCTATCATTAGTGTTGCTGGGATGGGGCACAGGGAGCTCATGAGGCGTGGGGCGCTCTGGACAGATGGGCTTCAGTGGCTGTGGGCTCTGCCGTCGAGGAGCTTGGTGGTCGTGACCTTCTCTTTCCTCATGTTGCCAAGACACTTCCACTGTGCAGCCGAGGTAAGAATAGCGCTCCGGGAATAGAGTTGTTATGGTGACAGTTCACGGAGTATGGTGACAGCTCATGGAGCTGTTTCTGCTAGAAAAAAAAAAAATTACTTAGCTAATTGCCTAACCAATTCTGAGTCCTCCGTGATACTTGGTTACAATTAGGAAAGTAATGAAAACCACCACACGGGAGCAATGTGATTGCACATCAGGCAGTTCTCAAGTGTTTGACAGATACGTTGTCCCAAACTTTTTAAGTTGCTTCGATGAGATCAGAACCCAGACAGACTCGCAGCCGTTGCATTAGTGGTGTTGGAATGCCTGCTTCTGGGAATGTTCTATCCACGCCTCCTCTCGCAACTGCTCCCGTGGCTCCAGCCTGTAGGGTTTCCAGATCCTGCTGGCACTTCGGTGACCCTGTGCTGCCCACATCACAGCCCTCCCACCGCTCATGTTCTCTGGGCTTTCCCCAGCGGGGCAGGGCTCTGTCTTGTTTCCTGTTGGATCCCCAGTTCTGGGTCCAGCGCCTGGCACAGAGTAAACGTTCTACCAAATGTGTTGACTTACTGTAAATTCAGTGGCATTACATTGTATCGCCCGAGCTTAATTCATGTTTTGTGTGCACCTGGGAGTTCTCTTCAGAGCGCCCTATTGCGAGAGTGTCAATCAGGGCAGCCATTAAGATTTCTCACACAGCTGTTAAGAAGCCAGGATCATTGTCAAGCCCCTCCCCCAATTGACACCTTTCACAGAAGCTTGTCCTTTGAACTCAGGAGACAGACTTTCTCCAGTACTCCATCCAAAAGTGTTTCCATAGTAACCACCGCCACTTCAAAGGTGCCAGGATGTCTCCCTCCTACATCAGACTTCCTCCCCCCTGTGTGCTGTTCAGGTGGCACCAGGCGGTTGGAATGAGCCTCGGGTCACCTTACCAAATGTTTCACAGCCGGCAGGAGCAGGTGCACCTATTAAATAAATTACTCAGGCTACACAGAGCCTGGTGCATCATCTTCCTATGACTCCAGAGAGACACCTGCTTTCATCAGTTCTGCTGTCCGCGAGGAGTCCCTGAGCTGAATCAAAGGCTCCTTGTCCTGGGACATTGTACATGAGTGGTTCTTGATAAATATGGGTGAAGGAGTGAAAATACATACATACCTTACATATACATGTATGTGTATATATATACATATATACATATGATTATTATTTTCTTTACTAGTTGCTTAGCTCCTTATATTCTATAGCTGATTTAATGGGTGTTTTTTATTTATTTTTCAGAGAGAGGGAACAAGCAAGGGGAGTGGCAGGCAGAGGGAGAAGCAGGCTCCTTGCTGAGTGAGGAGTCTGATGTGGGACTTGATTCAAGGATCCTGGGATCATGACCTGAGCCAAAAGCAGGTGCTTAACCAACTGAGCTGCTCAGGTGTCCTTCAATGGGTGTATTTTAAATGCAAAGTATAACAACATGGGATATCACTTTCCCGTACTCAGAGCTTGAGATTATAAGGTAAAAGTTCCTCTCATAACCATTTGGAATTGGAGGGATGATTCATTCATACCTATTTCAAATCAATTTCTCCTGAAATTCCATATCTAGGAATATGGTATCTCCTACACTATAAAGCACTGAAGACCCCAAACCTAAATGGCATAACTACATAACAGTTTATTATTGCTTATTTATGCTCCTATGAAATCCAGAACAGTTCATCTGGTATTGGCTGCTTTCACTCATGCACCTGTGCCTTTTGTGGGTTATATATGCACCTTTGATAATCTTGACTGGACAGTGTCATATAATTGGACATGAGCTGGGTAATGGCTAGGGTCCAAAGGAGAGGGAAATGGATGTGTGCAAACTCATTCTCAAGCGTCTGCTTATTTCAGTTATGCTTCCTGTTGCATGACCAAGTTCAGTCATGTGAGAGGCGGTATCCGAGGGCATGAGTGCAAAGATGTGAGAGAGTTAGTTTGGGGCTGCAGGTGTAATCATTCTACCACCAACATAAATGCACCATGGTTGGAGAACTTCGTATGATACCACCTACTTGAAACTTGTTGAATCTTGTTTTATGGTCCAGAATGTGGAGAGAGTTTGTATTATTTATAATCTCAGGCATACTTGAGAATAATTTGTGATCTCAAATGGTTAGGACAGTGTTCTACGTGTCCTTTAAACCAGGTTTCTTCAGTGTCTGACTCAAATCCTACCCATTGTCATTAATGTTTTATATGTTCCACACAGTGAATAATTGGGGGCCTACGTTGAAATTTCCTAGTATGATGGGGATTTCTTAATCTTGCCGATTTCTGTTTTCTAGATAGAATTTTTTTCTACTGTTACTTAAATTTTTTTTCAGTGTTCCAAGATTCATTGCCCATTCCCCACACCCAGTGCTCCTTGCAATAGGTGCCCTCAGTACCCACCACCAGGCTCTCCCATCCCCCCACACCCTCCCTCCAAGTCCCTCAGTTTGTTTCTGTGTCCAAAGTCTCTCATGTTTTGTTTCTCTCCCTGAATTGCCCTACTTCCCATTTACTTTCCTTCTCCTACTGTCCTCTGTATTACCCCTTATGCACCACAAGTAAGTGAAACCATGTGATACTTGACTTTCTCTATGCGGCTTATTTCACTCAGCATAATCTCTTCCAATCCAGTCCATGTTGCTACAAAAGTTGGATATTCATCCTTTCTGATGAAGGCATAGTATTCCATTGTATATATGTACCACATCTTCTTGATCCATTCATCTGTTGATGGGCACCTTGGCTCTTTTCCACAGTTTGGCGATTGTGGACATTGCTGCAATGAACATTGGGGTACATATGGCCTTTCTTTTCAATACATCTGTATCTTTTGGGTTAAATGCCCAGTAGTGCAATTGCAGGGTCATAGGGTAGACGTATTTTTAATTTTTTAAGGAATCTCCACACTGTTTTCCAAAGCGGCTGCACCAGCTTGCATTCCCACCAACAGTGTAAGAGAGTTCCCCTTTCTCCGCAGCCTCTCCAACACTTGTTGTTTCCTGACTTGTTAATTCTATTCTCTATATTACGCATTTGCATGTGCACATACACACACACACACACACACACACACACATTTTTAGGAGGGAGAGAATGAGAGAAGAGGGGCAGAGGGAGAGGGAGAGAGAGACTCTTAAGCAGACTCTGAGCTGAGTGTAGAGCCTGATGTGGGGCTTAATCCCAGGACCCTGAGCTGACATCAAGAGTCTGATGCTTAGCTGAATGAGCCAGCTAGGTACCTCTACACATATATTTTTTTATAAGAGAAACTTAATGTACCCCTTCCAGCTTTACTGAGGCGTAATTGACATAAAAGTATAAGTTATTTAAAGTGTATGTTGTGATGACTTGATGATATGTGTATATGTTGAGATGAAATGATCTCGTGTCTAGTTAACACATTTGTCTGTATTTTGAGGCTGCTTTATCAGACGCTTATAGCTATAGAACTGTATTCAACAATCCACAGTGATAAAAATTCTTTTGGCCTTAAAATCTATTTTGTATAACATTTTAAAACCAAGCCAGTCTTATTTTGGTTATTTTTGTGGTATATCTTTTTCTGCATTTTTACATTTAGTGTGTCTTGAGTCGTATCTCTTACAAATGGGACACGATTGTGATTATTTTTTAAACTTACATTAAGTTTTTTAATGCTTTTTTTTATTTGAGAGAGATTGGGGGACGGAAGGGCAGAGGGAGAGAGAGATAATCTGCAGCAGACTCCTCACTGAGTGTGAAGTCTGATGTGGGGCTTGAACCCACAACCCCAAGATCGCGACTTGAGCCTGAACCAGGACTTGGGTGCCTGACTGAATGACCTCATCGAGGGGTATCTATCCTATATTAAGATTTAAATGAAGAGTTTGGTCTATTTGTAGTATTTAGATCATTTGGACTTTTTCATTTAAAATTTATTTATAATTTTCTGTTAATCTTCTTCTGCCTCCTTACCTTTTCCGCTCCTTCTTTTCAACTAATTACTTTTGGCTTATTTGTTTTGTCATTTAATTTATCTTATTTTATTCTGATTTTCTTATTCTACTCTTTTTAAAGGTAAACCCTCTATTCATGTTCTTTTGAATGTTGCCATTGGATTTTTACATAATTGGTCTTATTCACTTTTCTAAACAAAAACGAGATTTTGTTATTCAGACCATAATTGACACCTGACAACCATTCAAAATTTTAGTCTGACCTATTTTATAATTCATAGTTTCAGCACCATTACGGTTATCATTCAAAGCAATGTCTGCCTTGCTCATATTCGCAGACATTTCTGTTTGCAGATATCTGTTCTTCTTGCTTCTTAGAAAAACCTTAGTAACACTGTATTAAGGACAGACTCTCTGATTTTTGTTTGCTTCCTTGAAATGCCTTTGTTCTTGAAATAGAGTTTTATTGAATAACCCATTCCCAGTTGATAATTAATTTCTCTTAGTTCTTAGAAGGTATGATTCTCATGTTTTCTGGTTTCTTTTTTTTTTATTGAGGAGTTGCTGTGGGTCTAATTCTCATTCTTTAATAACTGATGTGTCTTTCTCTCAGGCTGCTTGTATGATGTCATTTTGTTGTAGGGTTCTATTTCATGACAGTGTTGGAGTTCTTTTTATTTATCCTATTTGGCAGGCCTTGCATTTCTCATATTTGTGGATTCATGTGTTTCAGAGGTCTAAAAAATGATCAGTGATTAAAATTTCATCTATTTATTTATTTTTAGGAGTTAAAACTTTAAATATGGCCTATTTTCTGTTCTCTCTGTTGTTTGCTTCTAGGATGCTCGTTACATGTGAGCCTGTATCAGACATTCACAGTCTCCCGTCAGTGTCTTTGACTCTATTTTTTCCACCTCCTCAGATTGCTATTACACATTCTTGAGAATGTCTGTAAGTCCCCGTTCTGGCATGAATTCTGTCTTCTACTGTGTTCAGTCTGCTCCTGAACCTCCCTCGGTTGGGGTCTCATCATTGACTCATTCACCCTACATGATACTCACCTTCTAGCTGGAAACCCCAACATAGTAAGACTGTATTTTCAAGATGCAGTTGAAGGGAAAATCCCATGTGTTTCTGCGTGATCTAGGGAAAGAGGATGAGAAGCGGGATGCTGGCTACTAGGAGCATGAAACAGAAGGTAACTGGTGACAGTCCTTGCTTTTCCCAGAGTCCTGGATGCTCACAGCCAGCGGCAATGGTAATGCGAGCAGAAGCTACTTCTTGGTCAGCCTTGGGTGGGAGTTTGCTTATCTGTCCTCAGGAAGTTTGCCTCCCAAGGATGAGCCACCTCCGTGGGGGTCACAGTGGAGTGCGGTCTTGCTCCTGGAAAAGCTATCATGGCCATGTTGGTGGATCACTTCTAATGGTTTGGGGAGTCATTCCAGGAAGCAGATTATTCGGGAAAAAACTGATGCCCTGGATTCAATCCTTTCTGTGAATAGCCATAATGATTTGACCTCTCTTTCACACCAACAACATGGACTAAGGCACGATTAGCTGTGTTTTTAATGTGGACGATTTTATTCCTGTTTCTAAAAGTTCTGTTCATTTATTAAACAAATAAACACACTTCCTGGTTGCTTTAGAGTGTGTATTAGTTTGCTAGGGAAGTAATAACAAAGTAGCACAGATAGGGTGGCTTAAGCAATAGAAATGTATTGCCTTACAGATCTGGAGGCTGGAAGTCTGAGATGGAGGTGTGAGCGGAGTCGTTCCCTCCAGGAGCTGTGAGGGCACACCGATTGCAGGGCATTTTCTCTGGCTTCTAGGGGTTTATGGGCAATCTTTCATATTCCTGGCCTTGGGGATTCCCCACTCCAGTCTCTGCCTATGTCCACATGGCAGTCTCCCGTGTGTGTGTGTGTGTGTGTGTGTGTGTGTGTGTGTGTGTGTGTTGGTGTATTAATTTCTCCTTTTTTATAAGGGCACAAGTCACATTGGATTAGGGATCCACACCACTCCAATATGAACTCCTCTTTCCTTGCTGCATCTGAAATGACCCTGTTTCGGAGGTATACGGCATTAGAACCTTTACATACGAATTTTTTGGGTGATGCGATTCAACCCATAAACAGATAGTTACTTGCTGGTTTTTTTATACCATATTTTATATCTTCTTTTTTTAAAATATTTTTATTTATTTGACAGAGAGAAACACAGAAAGAGAGGGAACAGGGGGAGGGGGAGTGAGAGAGGGAGAAGCAGGCTTCCTGCTGAGCAGGGAGCCCAATGTGGGGCTCGATCCCGGGTCTCTGGGATCATGACCTGAGCCGAAGGCAGTCGCTTAACCAACTGAGCCACCCAAGCGCCCCTCATATTTTATATCTTCTAACATCTCATAGCAAGTTACTTTATAATATATATCTGTCACTTCTGATATCTAAAATGATTGGTTGGTGGGGTTTCTTAAATTGTTTTTATTTCTGTTGACACATTGCTCACATATTTTGATGATTTTTGTTTCTAAAATTTATGCTTTGTTAAACTATGGGAATCTGAGGTTTTATATGTGGAATATTTTCCTCCAGAGAGGATTTGTATTTGCTTCTTCCTGGAACTGCTCCCTGGAACCTTCCTAGGACCTCATAAGTGTCACTCAGGGGTCCGTCTGCAATGCTAGTTGAATAACATCACCTCCCCTCTCTCCTTGCAGACTACAGGCAGAATTTCTCCTAAGTTTGTTTTGGTCCCAGAGATTAGAGTCCCTAGTCAACTATTGTTTTCTTTCTCTCCTGGGCTTGGTCTTTCTTGAAAGCTGCAAAAATGACTCTTCACATTAGTGTCTTCTTTGCTTTCTTTCCCAGGATCTACATCACCTTATGATGTTTTGTATCCTTGTTTTGGAAACTAAATTAGGGGTAAGGCACCCAAAATAAGTTTCTTTGAGGGAACTGGCCTTCAGATGGGATATCTCTGTCTCTCTCTCTCTCTTTGTCTAGGAAACCTCTTTTCCAGGAAACCTTTTTTTCCCAGAAAACTTTTTTTTCCAGGAAGCCTCCAACTCTCAATGTTCAGAGAAGAGGATATGAGTTGTGCTCTGAGTCCTCTGTCAGTTAGCCGAGTGAAGCACGCTTTGGTAAGACAGTCTCCTGTTTACTTACTCATTGCTTGATTCAGCAAATATTGGTTGAGTCACATGTTGACCCAAATCCTCTTTCAAAGTGAAGCAGATTGTATTTATTTGGAAATCATGCTTGACTTTTAAAGCTTATAATTTGACAGTTCGGTTCCAATGCATGATACTTTTTTATTGAGTTTTGTTCCTTTTTTATTTCACTGAGTTGGAGAGGGTGTGGTTGAAAACATGATTGTGCTATGCTTGCAATATGCTGGTGGAAAGCTAACAGCTGCTGAATTCACCCCAGAGAGAAACTTGTATTGTCAGGGGAATAATATCAGGGAGATAGAAATGAAGAGGACAGGAGCACCCAGTGGCTAATGAGGAAAGTTTGCTGATCCTTCAGAGAAGTATAAACAGAAAATTCAACTATTTCACAAAATATGTTTGGGCAGACAGACATGTATACATAAAAAGTTCATATATCTTATTATTTGCTAGATCCAGACCATCCTCTATAATGCCAATGTGTATAGAGCTAATGAATATATCATGTTTACATCACCTTAGAAGTTCAGCATTCCAAGGTAAGACTTGATACTGACTCCTAAAACAACTCTACAAATCAAGTCATTGATGCCAGCCGTATGCCAAGACCAGGGTGCCTGGTTTTGAGGAGTCAGGAGGCCCATACTGGTGGCCGGCTGGATTAAAGAGGGCATTATGTGTCATAGTTTCATAGGTGGCTTCCATTAAGATAGAAATACTTATTAAGATAATAATGTATCTCATTTTTTACACATCCCAACTTCAACCCAGATAGTAGATATAATGTAGAGAAAGAGTAAATAACATTAATACCTAGATTCTTTTCTCATTAAAAATTCGAGGTCACCACATGATCAAACTCCAGTTTCCTCTAAGGTAATCCCATCCTGAATCTCTTAACTTGGAGGCCGAGCGTTCCAGCCCAGGCAGCCTTATAAATCAGGGTTTAAAAAATTAGAGCTACTTTACCAGACTGCTTCTTATGGGTTAAGGACAAGTCTTCATCTACAAAATAAAGCTGTGTGTCCCGGGATAAACTGAATCGGAGGGCGCTTCCTCCTCCTGGTAGTGAACTCATTTCTTCCAGTGGAAATGTGGTTGAAGGATTTGTTAGCTGGATACTGAGAGCTTGCGTGCAAAACAGCTCTGTTTTATTTGACAACCATCCAAGAATTTGCCATAAATCTAGGTCCCCCCACTTCTCTTTCCAGCCCCGATTGACCATTATAGTTTCTCTCTTCATATAATTTTCATTTGTTAGAACAAGGTACAGCTGTTTCAGGGGAAAATGTTTTGAGAAAGTCACTTGCCTATAAATCCATTTGCTTCACAATAATTAATTTGAACAAACTCCAAAAATATGCTTTAATAACTTCTCAGATCCCAATTAGGGCCAAATAAATGGCTTTCATTTATGGCAGAACCGATCTGATTAGGTTTCTTGTTTGGTGCACTATAAGCATGCAAAATATCCACCCTGAGGGACGTCAAGAGAAATCCACATCTTCAGATTTATTTAACCACAAATGCATATTTATAAATTGCAACAGACTTCTCTAATTAATTTTGCATCATGCTAATGATTTTTCTTTGTGACAACTGATTATATCAGGAGGGATCACAGCCAGATCTAGGGCCGTTTGCAGTCACTGTTGGTTGGGAGAGAAATGAAAGGAAACAACACAGAAAACAATTTTCAGGGACATGGCTTCTGAGAAGTGATTACTGATTTCACCAAATGTCTACCAGAGAAATCCAATCAATAACTTTCATTTAGTAAGACCCATTATAGGGTCCATTTTACAGCTAGGTTTACTTGCAACCGAGATCTGCTGAAGAAAATGACTATGGTAAGGTCTGTCCTGAGGAAGGACATTGAAGAGTTTGAAATGGCCCCCGATTTTGAGAAGAAAAAGTTATGAGGACAGAAGATCAGGCAAATAGACGGAGTCATAGATAGGGTGCTGGCGACCTGAGTCTACTTACCTCTGCTTCTTAGTAAGAGGAATTCCAAATTGGCCGACTGGAGGCAATGAAAGAAGTCCAGAAAAGGTGGGGTGGGCTTGCTTGAGAGAATAGCATATGTTGGATGGGAGAAGTGTTTTAGCAGAGTGGGAGCTGTGTAGTGAAAGAAAGTTGAGTCAGACTATCATGGTATAAAACTGATGTCCTGCTGGATGGGAGTGTGTTTGACAGGGGCAGTTCACAGTGCCCTATTAGAGTTGGCTAAAACAGTCATACTTCTGTGTTAGTAAAGGGGCTTTAAGAAACTCCTGGAAAGCCTACAGTTTATCCTTTTAATTGAATGATGGAGACAAATAAGAAGTCCTCAAGGCATTTCTGGCTGAAAAATCACATGTTTTCAGGTGTCTAGAGCTAAGACAATGTAATAATCAGGAGCTCATGGAAAGAAAGCTAAATCTCAGACCATGAGTCCTCACAACTGATGGAGGTTGTTCTATTAGTAATACTTTTGTAGTTCTGTTGTTCTACAGAAAGATATAGGATAGATCTCCAAATAGAACAACATCGTGGCTGGTCAGGGAAAATTAGACATTTTCGGCTCAAATTATATTTTCAAAAGCTCTTCTAACCAAATGGGAAGCAGCTGGGAAATGAGAAAGTTCATGACTGTTGCTGGAGAGGTTGTTGCAGAGCAGAATTTGACTGAGATTTTAGATTCAATAAATCAGGCTGGAAAATGGATAGAAGTGGGATATATTCCCCAAACCATCTGTTTATCTGGACACAGTCTTATCAAGAGGGCTTTAAACTGAGGCTGGGTGTGTGGGGGGGAGCAAAGAGCAGGAAAAGACATACAGATTTTAAGTTGGTTGACTATTTGGGTGCATGCTTTAGTAATCTACTTGGGTTTGCTTAAGAAAATAAGTGGTTTACTTCCATGGCTAAGGGGAGTGCCTCATAGTACCCAAGGGTGGGCTGCAGGTAGAGGATATGAGCATTTTAGGTCCTTAGGAGTCTTTTTTCTTTCAGATCAGCACATCCATGGCTACTGTTTTCCATTCAAAAATGGCAGAAAGAAGCTGCCGGTTGGTCATCCACTGTTGTATACACTCAACAGAGCAGCCAGGTTGGCTCAAGTCTTTTGGTTCCCATTTCTGGTTGGCTTGATTAGGAGTCTGTTCCTGGGTCATCAGCTGTGGGGTGTGGAGAGAAGGCTGGGCCATGATGTGTTTTTCCAGTAGCTCTTTCTACTGCAACTGGGTGGACCAGGGACCTGTAGGAGAGTGAGCATTTACAGAGGAGGTCAGGAGTACTCAACAGCTACAAGGGGTGTTTACTATACATTGAGTCAACAACACTGGAAGAGGTGCTTAATAAATAGAAAAATAAGCAGCCATACACGGTCATGACCAATAGTATTAGAGAGATGAGTAATCCCACACATAAACTTGAGCCCCATGTGGGGCGCCTGGGTGGCTCAGTTGGTTAAGTGGCTGACTCTTGGTTTCAGCTCAGGTCATGGTCTTAGAGTTGGGAAACTTAGCGGAGCATCAGGGTCTCTGCTCAGCACAGAGTTTGTTTGAGATTTCTCTCTCCCTCTGCTTCTGTCTTTCCCATTTGTGATTGATCTCTCTCTCTCTCTCTCTCTCTCTCTCTCTCAAATAAATAAATAAATATTGAAACTAAACAAAACAAAAACCTGAGCCCCCTACAATGATGAACAGTAGGATCTAAGACTTAACATCTGGCTATTGCTGTCTCTTTAGCATTTAACAAAGTCCCAGTTGGGACTCTGAGCTGAAAATATATGGAATAAATACAGGAATTATTAGAAAGTGTAGCGACCTTATTAAAAACAGAGCTACCCTATGACCCTGCAATTGCACTACTGGGCATTTACCAAAAAGATACAGATGTAGTGAAAAGAAGGGCCATATGTACCCCAATGTTCACTGCAGCAATGGCCACAATCGCCAAACTGTGGAAAGAGCCAAGGTGCCCATCAACAGATGAATGGATAAAGAAGATGTGGTACATATATATAATGGAATACTACGCCTCCGTCAGAAAGGATGAATATCCAACTTTTGTAGCAACATGGACTGGCCTGCAAGAGATTATGCTGAGTGAAATAAGCCAACTAGAGAAAGTCAAGTATCACATGGTTTCACTTACTTGCGGTGCATGAGGGGTAACCTGGAGGACAGTGGGAGAAGGAAAGTAAATGAGAAGCAGGGTAATCCAGGGGAAAAAAATGAAACAACAGAGACTTTGGACACAGAAACAAACTGAGGGACTTGGAGGGACAGGGGTGGAGAGATGGGAGATCCTGGTGGTGGGTACTGGGGGCACCTATTGCGTGGAGCACTGGGTGTGGGGAATGGGGAATGAATCTTGGAACACTGAAAAAAAATTTAAGTAACAATAAAAAAAAGTAAAAAAAAAAAGAAAGTGTAGGGACCTTGAGATTGCTTTTAAAAGGAAGAATTTTACAAAGGAGGGTGGTTAGGTGGTTTGTGGAGAAGTGTTTCACTGGAGCTGAATTTGGGACCACCATTGGTAACACTCTCTACTTTGACTGGACAAGAAGTGGTCCAGTTGCTCTATTGAAGCCCCAGAAGATGCCTAATGCTCAAATCAGCAACCAAGCCCACTCCAGGTAAAGAAGTTGGATCTTTACTTGTGAAATTAGCAGACCCATCTGGTAAAAATGTTCATGTCCTTCTCTGACATGCTCCTCACTATTAAATTCCTTCTTTTAGTTGAACATATTTGCTCTGAATCCAGTTTTGCTTGGTCAGATCAGTGCATGTCATGTTACATCAATTGTTTGCATTTAGCATTTGGTGATTCCTAGAAGTGCTGTGGGTAAACTTGCTTGCTTTATTTATTTAAATTTCTATTCACAGCTTCAGGTGTTGTTACCTTGGTGAGCATCCATGGGTATTATGTCCTTAAAGTGATGATACATTGTAACTGGGGACCATTTGGATTGCAAAACATATCACCAGATATCAAGGGGACAGGACTGGGGGGAGGCAAACAGGGGTAAAGTAAGTTATGTGTGATTCCATTTTTTCCACTCACAGCTATTCCTTGATACACAGTAGAGATGATATTTCTTTTTTTTTTTTTAAGATTTTTATTTATTTATTTATTTGACAGAGAGAGAGAGAGAGATCACAAATAGGCAGAGAGGCAGGCAGAGAAAGAGGGGGAAGCAGGCTCCCCGCCGAGCAGAGAGCCCGATGTGGGACTCAATCCCAGGACCCTGAGATCATGACCTGAGCCGAAGGCAGAGGCTTAACCCTCTGAGCCACGCAGGCATCCCGAGATGACATTTCTTTCTTGCAAACCCTTTTGAATTCTAGTTTTCATATTCAAGCATTTAATGAATGTCTCTTTTGCACACTTAGTAGATAGCAGACACCATCTATTATCATGTGATGTTCACCATGGAGGGTGGGAAGGATTATAAATATTATCATCTCTTGGTAGATGAGCAAGTGAAGACTCAGAGAGATTAAGTAATCTATTCAAGAACACCAAGATAACATAAGAAAGTGGTGTTTTCTTAGTGACTACTCTACATATTCTGGACTGGTGCTTTAACTGAATATGCACCTTCTACCAGGCAAATCCCAGAACCAGTCTCATCTCAGAACTTTCTCTTTGCTGAATGACCCCATTCCTTTCTTCCTCAACTATAAACTGGCTCTCCCCAGAGATGACTTCTCTGGTGTGGCCAGGTCCATGTGACTTTTTTTCCTCCCTACAACAAAACAGAACCAATCAATCCATGAATCCAACAAAAGACACTCTTTAGAATGGGTAATATTGATAGCCATGTCATAAGTTAAATTACTCAATTTGTTGGTATGAGTTAGGTACTTACCAGAGATTACCACAGCATTAGCTAGTATGAGTAGTATTAGAATTATTATCAGCCATATACCTTAAAAGTAATGTAGCCTATAAATCTAGTCATATCAAAGAGCCATGATCCTTTTCGGAAAATAAACAAAGCAGTTGCTTAAATGTGCATTGTACATTTGGAGTAATTCCTATTCAGGCAAGCTGGTTTTATATTCATGACAAGCATTTTCAATTTTAATATGTTTGCTTACATGAGATGCAGATTGTAATTTAATGGCAGACTGTTTAATTATGCCTTCATTTGTATAAATTGTAATGTTGCTCCTGAATAAATGAAATAAAAATCTCTTTAATTTCCTTCTCAATATTTAATTTAAATCAACGATAAACAGTGCCCCTCTCTTTGAAACAATGTTAATTAATATTCAGAAGACTAAATTTGTTTTTGGATGTATGGTATGTGTGGCATGTTGGTTTCATAATTGAACTGGAAATAAGATTGATAGAGTTAAATAACCTCTAAAGAGGGAAGAAAAATACTGTACAATTCTATTCAATGCATCTCTGCCAGTAGGAAAATGCACAATATGGGCTTTACATTTCAGACTGCTCATATAATTGTCATCCAATATGTAACTTAGAGTTTAGCTTTAGAAATATT
Organism: Spilogale gracilis; assembly: GCA_004023965.1. Taxonomy (NCBI): domain Eukaryota; kingdom Metazoa; phylum Chordata; class Mammalia; order Carnivora; family Mephitidae; genus Spilogale; species Spilogale gracilis. Next base: position 18,127 of record PITA01017885.1, read on the forward strand.
TCATAAATATACACATAATTATTCAGATTATAGAAGCATTATTTTTCCTTCAACTTGATCTGGCCCATTTATAAATCCTATTAAAGAATTAATAAGGTGAAGAGAGAGTGAGGACAATAATTTTGCTCAGGCTTCATATCCCAGATGCTACATCCTTATAGTAGTTGACTAAAACAAGATGGTGGCCTTCAAGGAATTTGTCATTTAATGCAAAAGCAAGGTCCAGAAAAATGGAAAGTTTTAATACTTACAAAATGATGAGCACCTTCATGGAGAATGATGCAGTGTTCATGTTGGTGCGGGGGGAACGTGGGGTACAATCAACATTGCCAAAGTTAGCATCGTTGCCTTCATTGCTGAAAATCATGGAGTGCTGAGTCTTCCTTGTGTCAGTGTTCTAGATGATTTATGTTTTAGCTCATTTAATCCTTATAATGCTCCTGCATGAAAACTAACGCCCAGAGCTAGTAAACAGCAGACACAGGAACTGGACCTAGGATAGTCTTGCCTCAAGATCCATATGATTAACTTTCCCATTATATGGTAAACCTCACAAAATATGCATGTAGGAATGTTCAGAGAGCCAGGATAGGTTAATCCAATGGGTTTGGAATGAGCATAGATTATAGGACCCTGCCACTGAGGTTCATGTTGGGAAAGACAACTGGACAGGTTAAAATATAATCCAAAGGCAGTAACTGTCAGCATAGTTTAGAAATTATCTGTTCTGTGAAATTTCATTCCACAGTTAACCAAAGCAGTTAGGGAACTGAGGAGAGGGTCCACTATGAAGTTATAAAATTTGAAGACCCCAAGGGTCATGAGGGCACGGAAGACTAATGCTCACTGGTGCATCAAAAGCAGTGCTATCAGAGACCCACATAAGGATGGGAGTGGCACATTGCAGTCACTGAGGGGGTCTGAGTCAGCAGGGATGTAGTTAGGGAATGGTTTCAGGCCCCATTGGAGGTCATGGAGGATCCAGCAGGAGAGGCAAACTGGGACAGGACAGGAGGTGGTGGAGGTGTCAGAAGGTGCACATCCCTGTGCATGAGTCAGGACTGGTCAGCCCAGGAGACCCAAACCTACTGCTTTCTCACTAGCTTTGCTCAGTCTTGTCTTCTCAGCATCAGAGAATGTGACTGTGAACTTAGGTCTGAGAGATTTCCTTCCAGACTCTCTCAGAAGGGAGGGCAGCTCTTGTCTGTTACTGAGTGCCAGGCCATGCCTCTCCGGTGAGTGACCACACTGCCAGAGAATGGCATCTCCAGGGCCATGGTCTTGCCATGACCCCCTGGAAGACTTGTGCATGGCCACATAGGCCCAGGCAGGTGAAGGCTTGACCAATTTGAGTCTTGGACAGACACCTTGTAGTTCTCCAGGGATGGGAGGGGTTGGGGGACTTGGAAGGGGCTCCTACCAAGCTATCCCCTGCTCAATTTCCTGTCCCCCTGGGAAGCTGTCATGAGATACTTTCTCGTCACCTCCTGGGTTCTCATGGAGTATGGGACTTTTTGCCGCATGTTCTCAAAATAGAGCTTCAGAATGTAAAACTGCTCAGCTGGAGCCTGGAATTAGCTTCTTATAAATGGGCTGTATTATTTAATTAAGGCTGCCACAACAAATTGCTAAAATATGGAGATTTGAGACAACACGAAGTTATTTGTGGCTCTTAAGGGAAGAAGTCTGAAATTAAGGTGTTTGCATGGCCTTGCCCCCTCTAAGTCCCTTGCGGAGGACCCTTCCTTGCCTTTTCCAGCTCCTTGTGACTCCTGGTGTCTCTTGGTTTGCGGCTGCATCACTCCAGTATCTGCCTCTGCTCTCACATGGCCTCTTTTCCTCTGCCCGTGTCCTGTTCTTTTCTGATAGGGACACTGGCCATTGGAACTAGGGCTCACCTTAAATCCATGATGATTTCTTCTTGAGATGGTTAACTAATTACATCTGTGAAAACTATTTCCAAATAAGCTCATATTCTCACGTTCTACACAGACATGCCTTTTGGGGACACTATTCAGCATGGTCCCAGGTACTCCCAGTTCATGTTGCACTCGTCTACCCTCTTTTGTTGTAGTGTTGTCCTTTTTGGTGTATGAAGCAAGGACCACAGGGGCTGATGCCTTGGTTGACCTTCCCTTCAATAGGCAAGTGGTAAACTGAGTCAGAAAGTGGCTGGTGTGTTTCACTAGTGAATCCAGTTGGATGTTAGCCTTGGGCCTACCTTGTCTTGTGCGTGTACTTGACAGTCGTCCATCCAGGACCTGAAGCGCAAACTCAAAGCCAACCAACGCTCTTCTGCCTCCCTCCAGCACTTTGCTTCCTGCCAGTTCTGTGGCTTCTCCACCAGCTGGATTCCTGATCCCTGCTCTTTCTTAGCCCCACATCACTTCTTGCCTGGATTACTATTACTTCTTCCTCATTGTTTTTTTCTCCCTCTTCTCTTACTCCATCTCACTACACCTGGGGCACCACTGCTAGACTGATCACTCGGAATTTTAAAAAGAAGCACCACACTCTTGGGTTTAAACCCTGTAATGAATTCCCATTGCCTAAAGATTAGGGCCAGATCTCTTATGGCTCAACTCATAGACTCCCACGTGAGTTGGCACCTGTTGCCACGTGAGCTGTTATGTGGTGTGTGGCACACTGCCACGTGGCAGCGTCTCCCTCTGCCCACACCATAGGCCCTTTGTCTGAGGGTCACCTGACCCACAGCAGCAGTCACTGTTCAATGCAATCAGCCTCTGTAGCCCTTCACTCTGCGGCAATCGCATCCTCTTGCACATTTTCATATCCCCGTACAGCGCTGACGATTATATCCCTTACAAGATATTAAAAGTGATAAAATGCTTTGTGCACAGAAGACACTCAACAAACTCTGTTTTCTTTCTCGTCATTGTAACTGACCCAGCCATGTATCTTGCCCATAGTTGATGTTCATTATGTTTGTAGATCAGTTGTTGAAACAATCAAGACCTCCATATGATTTTGGAAGCAATCACCATAAATTAGCTTTATAATTCTCAAAATAGCTAAATGTCAACGGCAAGTTTCTGCTATTTTTTCCTCCTCTAATTACCCCTTAACTTCCTCCTATTTTGAGAGCACCCTTCCTCCATTTTTTCTTCTCCTTGGAATACTAGATAGACTGCTGCATTTCCCAAAGCTGTCTCCTTGTTCTCCTGTCCTATCCCTCTCCTATTTTCCCACTTGAAGAGAGAGTCATTTGTGATCTTGTAGGCTGTCAGATACCTCTTTGCACCTAGAGCAGGAGTCGCTTCTCTTCATCCTCTGCTCACACCCTTGTTTCATTTTACAAGCACTGGTGTGGAGCTCAGGGGGACAGACTCTGGGCTGGGAGCTCTGCACAAAAAGATGGGTAGTAGGTTTTCCAAACCTATATGGTCGGGCCCCGGCCTGGACATTTCCTCTTGCTGTTTACTCCTTCATGCATGCCTTAGTGAACTACCTTAGTAATTCTGGATTCTTTCCTTTTCTCCTTTAAGGAATTAAGCCTGGGGTGCCTAGGTGGCATAGTTGGTTAAGTGTCCAACTCTTGGTTTTGGCTCAGATCATGATCTCAGGGTCATGGGATTGAGCCCCGAGTCACGCTGTGTGCTCGGAGTGAAATCTGCTTAATATTCTTTTTTCCCTGTGTGCCTCCCTGACAATGAGCATGAGTGCTCTCTCACTCTCTCAAATACATAAATAAAATGTTTTAAAAAAGAATGAGTTAATTCTCTACAATCCAAATTAAAATGTCAGCTTCATCCGATGCCACCCAGTGGAACAAACCACGCCCTCCTTGTTCCCCACTGCATGTGTTGGACACGCCTGTTTTTGGAAAACCCATCAAGCTGTAGTCATGCTCTCTGCATCTTCACACACCCAGTGGCCTGTGAGCTCCTAATGACACATGCTCCACTTTCAGGGATGATCTGTGGTTTTCTTCTCTCATCAGAGCAGCTCACAGAGTTTAACCTTCAACTCCGAGGGGCACTTCATTCATCTCTCTGCTGGCCTGACAATGGAAATGACGAGAACTGCCAAAGGGTCTGCAAGAGCCTTAGGCACTTCACACATGAGAGACATCTGCCCCCCAAAGGGGAACATCCGTCTGTTTGGAGCACATCACTCGGTCCTTAGACTTGTAATAAAATGCTGTGATCTGTTCTAGAGGCATGGTGTGATGACAGTGTCAGGAAGAAGAAACTTGACTTCTTTGGCACTTGGGCTCTCGGGAGGGAGGAAGAGCAGCATCCTTCAGGAAGGCTTTCAGATAGCACACTGGGGAAACTCTGCATGATTTTAGCTGGTTTTATTTTGGTGTTTATTTCAGTATGCTCTGCCTTGGGTAAATCTAACAAAATGATATGGAAACTATAACCAGATTCTGGTCTGCTTGGGCAGGCGAGAATGGCGGCAGTCTGGATAATTTCTGTGCTCATATTCATAGTCATAGCAGGATCCCAGTTAGATTAGTGCTGCCTGGCTTCCCAGTGCTAACCGGAAGCACACAGCGGGACCCAGGTCTGATAACTGGTTTGAAGGCAAGGCTGCGTCTCTGAG